>JAQZCD010000225.1:1947-44045 GCA_030864225.1 Capsicum baccatum var. pendulum | reverse complement strand
ACGGCCTTTCACACGAAGCCAAGCGCGGGAATTACAAGCACTCCAAGCCTTATTCATGCAAATGGCCGTGTGTGAGTTGTTGGCCGAACCAAGCAAGGGCCTCAACGTCCTTATGTGTGAGGAGGGGCCTAAAGTGTAATAAATTAATTCCCCAAGGAGGCCACAACAAAGGCAAGGGCGGAAGGGTCTTTTTGCTCCTTTTGTTGTAGTATAAATAGAACCTTATAGTGAGAAATCCCTTAGTTCATTTTGAAATCAGAATTTGTAACCTAAACACTTCAAAATATCTTCTCTCTTCCTCTCAAGGAAGCCGTCCCTAGATCTCACAAGTAGAGGAATACTTGTGTTGTCTCCTTGGCTAGAAACAAAGGTTTTGAGGTTGTTGAGAGCCTCTTGGTCTTTGTAAGAACTTGGTGTTAATATTCATTAGGCTTAGGGTCCTCTCATGTTGTTAGGGTTCTTAGTTTCTTGAATATTGTATGTCAAGTTATCTATCTTTCCTTATCTTGTTGTTATTGTGTTACTTGTGCTTATCTTGAAAGTCTAGTGAAGCCGTGTGGGGCTTGTTTCGATTCACTAGCATTGTTGCTTCTCTTGTTATTCTCGGATTGTGACCTAAAAACCGAAACTATCTCTTGTGTTGCATTCTAAAAACCGAACACTACAAGTTGTAGTTCTTGGGGTTGTTGGTTGAAATCCGATCTCTTGTTGTTGTTGGTTTGATATTGTATCATTTGGTATCAAAGAAAGACCGGTTGTGTTCTCACATAACCCATCTTGGGCTTGTAGTTCTCGGCTTAAACCAAACTACACCAAGAAAAAAAAAATTTCTGAAATCTGAAATTTCTGTCCACTAAAGTTAAAACCGAAAAGGGTGTTGTATACTTAGATCTAGGAGTCATTTTGCTTGTTTAGTGAGTTTCTAGTGTTGGTTTCTTTCTCACCAACACTAAGGTGTCTAGATCCAAGGTTGAGCTTGAAAAGTTGCATGTTGTAAGGTGGCCGAAAGTTGAATGTTATTGATGACCAAAGAAAAATTGGTGGATGTGTGATAATGTGCTAAGGAAGTGTTGAAGTTGTGAAGTGTGCCTCTCTTAAACTTGTGCATATTGTTCCTCTTGTTGAGTGTTCATCTTGTTGTGTGTTCAAGTGGTAAACTTATAAGGTTGATTGTGAAAGACTTGCACTCATCACTTTGTAGACTTGTCAATCACTTCCCTTAAATCAAGGAACCTTGTTTTGTGGAAATTGTCAACCAAATCCACTTTCTTGAGTTGGAAAAGGAGTTCAAGACTTCAAATTTTAGTTTCCCACCAAAACACTTTCCAATTTCTTACAAGTTGTGTGAATATTAATTCAAGACAAAAAAAAAAAAGTATATATATACATCCAAACCCGAAGAGAAAAACGTGTGGGCCATTGCATGCTATCATGTCACTATAAGCTCAACTTAGGATATATTCTTTGTTGCTAATTGTTGATTCTTGGTTTCCCTTATTTGGACTTAGAACTAATTAACAAACTAGTAATTATCCACTAGGTTGTCAACTAGTTCCTTGAGCCGTCTATTCGTGTCATCGATTATTTGTGTGCTTTTATTCGTTTGAATGAGTTGCTGATTTTGGTTCTAGTCCGGCAAGAATTCTTTGAGTCTTCAAACAAGAATCCATTCCGGCTAAGAGCTTACTCAAACCTTGTAAACCTCACGGTTACTAGCCAATTATACAACACTTGTGAGACCCGAACTTGTGGTGACTAAGCGGCTAATAACTTGACGATGGAAGGAACAACATCTCATAATCCGGATACTAATGCACTTGATTCAATGAGGACCACTCTTGAGGCCGTTACTCGGACACTTGAAAGAATGAACTCGGAATTTGGGGCCGTGAGAGGGGATTTGGCAGCCATAAGGGGGGAAGTATCGACTATTAGTGGGAGACTAGATCAAGTGGAGAGTCAAAGGAACTCTCGACCATCGACTCCTCTACATGTCTCTACCAATGGCCATGATCGGACCTCCTCCGCAACCATCACTCCCGAAATGGTCCACCAAATGTTAAATGCACCTCAAGCTCCACAAAATACCACCAACCAATCTACCACTTTTCCTCCAACCCGAGACTCCACTAGACCACCACATTTCCAAACTCCTCCAATTCCACACGAAGGATTTGGGCGCCAAGCACCACCACTAAATCCGAACCCTCCTTTCCAAGCTCCACTAAACCAAAGACCACCAATTCCAATCCCTACGAATCAAAATGGCCAAGGCCGACCAGCTCACTATGACGGATACGGTAGAGAGGAGTATGATGGCGAGGGAGCCTATGATGACGCTTATATGAGGGAGGAGGAGTTAAGAGGGGGCCGGGGGGAACCGAGACGATACCGGGGGTATGGAGATAGGGGAAGCCGACACCAAGAAAGAGACGTAGGTATCAACACCATCAAGTTGAGCCTACCTATCTTTAAGGGTGAAAGTGATCCCGAGGCCTACTTGACTTGGGAATCGGCTTGTGACAAAGTCTTCCAAGTTAATGACATCTCGGAAGAAAAGAAGAGTTGCTATGCTATAGCTCACCTTGAGGGCTATGCTAACACTTGGTGGGAATATATTAAACGATTTGGTAATGAATTGGTTGATGGGCAGCCGCCACCTTGGTTTCGGTTAAGGTATTTGATGAGGCAACGATACCTTCCCGAGAGATACCGACATGAATTGCTTGCTAGATTATATGGCTTGCGGCAAGGAGGCAAGAGTGTGATGGCCTACTTTGACGAGTTCCAACAACTCATGTTGAAGCTTGATCACCGTGGGGAACAAATCAGCCACGACATCATCCGGTTCAAGTGTGGATTGAACAAAGAGATTTCCACTCACTTAACCCTTCATCGGTTTGAGACTATTGATGGTATATTCCAAGCGGCCCTAGAAATTGAGAGGGAACTTAAGGAGAGATCAACCTTCAAGGCAAGGGTCCAAACCCCCTCGGGTTGGACCAAAAACAAGGACCAACCCGGTCCTATGAAGCTGCCCGAACCCAAAACAGCTCCTAAGTTTCCTCCGAAGCCGGAGGCTCACAAGTACCCCAACCCAAAGGGGTTCCAATGTTTCAAGTGCCAAGGTTGGGGGCATAAGGCAAATGAATGTCCGAACCGGCGTAATGTGATCCTACGGGAAGGGAAGGTATACTACCTTGGTGAGGAGGTGGTGTCCGAAAGGGGGGAGATTGAGGCCGAGCCTCAAGATGGAGAGAAAGCCGAACATGAACCGAATGAGGAAGGAGTAGATGATGGTGAAGATGTCTATCCTCAAGAAGGGGAATGTGTGGTTCCGAACTTTGTGGTTAGGCGCGTTATGATTAGTAAGGCGGTAGATGACCCGAGCCAAAGGGAAAATCTATTCCATACTAAGTGCCTTGTAAAGGAGAGTGTGTGCACCTTGGTAATTGATAGTGGTAGTTGTACCAATGTTGCGAGCCATGCTATGGTGAATTTTCTGAAGCTACCGACTACACCACACACTAGTCCGTACAAGCTACAGTGGTTGAATGATTGTGGTGAGTTGAAGGTCACCCGGCAATGTGTGATTAGATTTAAGGTGGGAAACTACCACGATGAAGTACTTTGTGACGTGATTCCAATGCAAGCATGTCACTTGTTGTTGGGTAGACTTTGGCAATATGATAGGTCCACTAAACACGATGGGAGGACCAACCGGTACTCGCTTGAGAAGGATGGCCGAAGGGTCACACTTCACCCTCTTTCACCCTCCCAAGTGAATGCGTGGTACCAAAAGATGAGAGAATTGAAAGGAAAAGGGGGAGAACCCGAGAAGGGAGAAAAGGGAAGGAAGGCCGTAGGTGAGGAGGTAGGCACATCCGAGACTATCTCAACGCCAATGGAAAGGGAAAACGTAGTGATGTTGGCTAGGAGGAAGGAACTTTTCATGGACCACGATGAAAACAAGCCGATGCTATTTTTGGCCCATTGCTTTAATACTAACCCCACTAATCCTTGTATTTCTCCTTTGATTTCTCGTGTGTTGCAGGATTATGAGGATGTATTTCCTAACGAACTTCCGCAAGGATTGCCCCCACTTCGGGGAATTGAGCATCAAATTGACTTTGTGCCGGGCTCACAATTGCCAAATAAGTCGGCTTACAGGAGCAACCCTACGGACACCAAAGAATTGCAACATCAAGTTGAGGAACTCCTCAACAAAGGTTACATCAAGGAGAGCATGAGTCCGTGCGCGGTTCCGGTGCTACTAGTGCCTAAGAAGGATGGAACTTGGCGTATGTGTGTGGACTGCCGAGCCATCAATAAGATTACGGTAAAATATCGTCACCCTATCCCTAGGTTAGATGATATGCTGGATGAATTGAATGGTTCGTGTTTATTTTCCAAGATTGATTTAAGGAGTGGCTATCACCAAATAAGAATGCAACCCGGTGATGAATGGAAAACCGCCTTCAAGACTAAATTTGGTCTCTATGAATGGATGGTTATGCCATTCGGCCTAACAAATGCTCCAAGTACTTTCATGCGGCTAATGAATCAAGTGATGAAGCCATTTATTGGAAAGTTTGTGGTAGTTTACTTTGATGATGTGTTGGTATATAGTAAATCTATTGATGACCATACGATGCATTTAAGATGTGTGTTTGATGTACTCCGAAAGGAGAAGTTGTATGCCAACATGGAGAAGTGTTCTTTTGGTGTTGATAAAGTTGTGTTCTTGGGTTTTGTTGTTAGCTCAAAGGGCGTGGAAGTGGACGACTCCAAGATAGACGCTATACGAAGTTGGCCGACCCCTAAAACTATTGGAGAAATCCGAAGTTTCCACGGGTTGGCAAGCTTTTATAGGAGGTTTGTCAAAGGATTTAGTTCCATAGCAGCCCCCTTAACCGAGGTAATTAGAAAGGACGGACCCTTCAAATGGGGTGAAGAGCAAGCTAAGGCTTTCGAGTCCTTGAAAGCTATGCTCGTCTCGGCGCCTTTATTGCAATTACCCGATTTTGATAAAATGTTTGAGGTAGAGTGTGATGCTAGTAAGGTCGGCATCGGGGCTGTTTTGATGCAAGAATGTAAGCCCGTTGCCTATTTCAGTGAAAAGCTCAAAGGGGCAACTCTTAATTATTCGACTTACGATTTGGAGTTGTACGCCCTTGTTAGAGCTTTAGGAAATTGGCAACACTATTTGTGGCCTAAGGAGTTTGTGATACGAACGGATCATGAATCATTGAAACACCTTAAGAGCCAAGACAAGCTGAATAGGCGTCATGCTAAGTGGATTGAGTTCATCGAAACTTTCCCCTATGTAATTCATTACAAAAGGGGAAAGGAAAATGTTGTTGCCGATGCCTTGTCCCAGAAGCATGTGCTTGTTGCTACCTTGTCGTCGAAGTTAATGGGTTTTGAGAGCTTGCGGATGTTGTATCCCGAGGATCCAACCTTTGCTCCTATTTTTAGGGAATGCGAAGAGTGGGGAAGGGACCGTTGGCTTAAGGAAAATAACCATTCCTCCTACTCTCGGTTCGAGGGATATTTGTTCAAAGGAAGGAGGTTATGTGTTCCTTCTAGTTCTTGGAGGGAATTGCTTGTGAGGGAGGCCCACGACGGGGGCCTCATGGGTCATTTTGGGGTAGACAAGACCCTCGGAATCCTAGAGGAGAACTTCTATTGGCCAAAAATGCGCAAAGATGTCACAAAAATTTGTAGTCAATGTGCGGCCTGCCGGAGTGCTAAATCCCACCTCCGACCTCAAGGATTATACACCCCACTCCCTACTCCCCTTAGACCTTGGCTGGACATATCAATGGATTTTGTTTTGGGGCTGCCAAGGACTAGAAAGGGGCGAGATAGCATTTTTGTGGTTGTTGATAGGTTCTCTAAAATGGCTCACTTTATTCCATGTACTAAAACCGAGGACGCTCCTAGTGTGGCTTCATTATTTGTTGAACATGTTGTAAAGCTCCACGGGATACCAAGGACCATTGTGAGTGATAGGGACTCCAAGTTCCTAAGTCTCTTTTGGAAGTCCATGTGGGGTAGGCTTGGGACGATGTTACTTTTCTCCACGTCTTGCCATCCACAAACCGACGGCCAAACGGAGGTAGTAAATAGAACCTTAGGGTCTATGCTACGTTCTATGGTTAAAGGTAAGCTGACTTCATGGGAAGAAAACCTACCCTTGGTGGAATTTGCATATAATCGGGTAATACATTCGAGTACGGGAATGACTCCCTTTGAATGTGTTTACGGCCTAAACCCCCTTACCCCTTTAGATCTCACTCCTTTGTCTAGTGATCTCATGACCAGCTTAGATGGAAGTAAAAGAGCCGAGGCCATGAAGAAAATGCATGAGGCAGTGCGGATTAAGCTTGAAAAGAAGAACCAAGAGGTTGCAAAACGGGCAAACAAAGGGAGAAGGAAGCTAGTGCTAGAACCCGGAGATTGGGTGTGGGTGCACCTTCGAAAAGATCGGTTCCCGGCTCAAAGGAAGTCCAAGTTGCTGCCAAGAGGTGATGGTCCTTTCCAAGTACTTGAGAGGATCAACGACAATGCCTACAAGATTGACCTACCACCGGAATATCAAGTGCACAACACCTTCAACGTCGGGGATCTCTCCCTCGTAGATGCGGTTGAAGATGATCAAATGCTGAATTTGAGGTCAAATTCCTTTCAAGATGGAGAGGATGATATGGTTATGGCTGCCCCCACAAGTACACGGCCTTTCACACGAAGCCAAGCGCGGGAATTACAAGCACTCCAAGCCTTATTCATGCAAATGGCCGTGTGTGAGTTGTTGGCCGAACCAAGCAAGGGCCTCAACGTCCTTATGTGTGAGGAGGGGCCTAAAGTGTAATAAATTAATTCCCCAAGGAGGCCACAACAAAGGCAAGGGCGGAAGGGTCTTTTTGCTCCTTTTGTTGTAGTATAAATAGAACCTTATAGTGAGAAATCCCTTAGTTCATTTTGAAATCAGAATTTGTAACCTAAACACTTCAAAATATCTTCTCTCTTCCTCTCAAGGAAGCTGTCCCTAGATCTCACAAGTAGAGGAATACTTGTGTTGTCTCCTTGGCTAGAAACAAAGGTTTTGAGGTTGTTGAGAGCCTCTTGGTCTTTGTAAGAACTTGGTGTTAATATTCATTAGGCTTAGGGTCCTCTCATGTTGTTAGGGTTCTTAGTTTCTTGAATATTGTATGTCAAGTTATCTATCTTTCCTTATCTTGTTGTTATTGTGTTACTTGTGCTTATCTTGAAAGTCTAGTGAAGCCGTGTGGGGCTTGTTTCGATTCACTAGCATTGTTGCTTCTCTTGTTATTCTCGGATTGTGACCTAAAAACCGAAACTATCTCTTGTGTTGCATTCTAAAAACCGAACACTAAAAGTTGTAGTTCTTGGGGTTGTTGGTTGAAATCCGATCTCTTGTTGTTGTTGGTTTGATATTGTATCACAAGGGCATTAGTATCCGCATTATGAGAGGTTGTTCCTTCCATCGTCAAGGTATTAGCCGCTTTAGTTCCCACAAGTTCGTGTTCCACAAGTGTTGTATAGTTGGCTAGTAACCGTGAGATTTACAAGGTTTGAGTAAGCTCTTGTCCGGAATGGATTCTTGTTTTGAAGACTCAAAGAATTCTTGCCGGACTAGAATCAAAATCAGCAACTCATTCAAACGAATAAAAGCACACAAACAACCGTAGACACGAACAAACGGCTCAAGGAACTAGTTAACAGCCTAGTGGGAAGATACTAGTTTGTTAATTAGTTCTAAAACCAAGTAAGGGAAACCAAGAATCAACAATTAGCAACCAAAGAATATCCTAAGTTGAGCTTATAGTGACATAGTAGCATGCAATGGCCCCACACGTTCTTTTCTCTTCGGATTTATATATATATATTTTTTTTGTCTTGAATTGATATTCACACAACTTGTGATAAATGGAAAAGTGTTTTGGTGGGAAAACTTAAAATTTTGAGGTCTTAACTCTTTTTCAAACTCAAGAAAGTGGGTTAGGTTGACAATTTCCACAAAACAAGGTTCCTTGATTTAGGGGAAGTGATTGACAAAGCTACAAAGTGATGGGTGCAAGTCTTTCACAATCAACCTTATAAGTTTACCACTTGAGCACACAACAAGATGAACACTCAACAAGATGGACGATATGCACAAGTTCAAGAGATGAGCACTCCACAAACTTCAACACTTCCTTAGCACAAAATCACACAACCACCGATTTTTTTTTTGGTCTTCAACAACATTCAAGTTTCGGCCACTTTAAGTCACTACACAACATTCAACATTTCAAGCTCAACCTTGGATCTAGACACCTTAGTGTTGGTGAGAAAGAAACCAACACTAGAAACTCACTAAACAAGCAAAATAACACCTAGATCTAAGCATACACCATCACTCTCGGTTTTCAACTTTTAGTGGACAGATTTCAGATTTTTTTTTTTTTTTGTAGTTTGTTTGATCCGTGAACTAGCCCAAGATGGGTTATGTTGGAACACAACCGGTCTTGCTTTGATACCAAATGATGCAAGATCAAACCAACAACCACAAGAGTTCGGATTACAATCTAACAACACAAGAATAACAAGTTTTATGTTTCGGTTTTCAGATTACAACACAAGAGATAGTTTCGGTTTTAAGCCACAATCCGAGAACAATAAGAGATACAACAATGCTAGTGAATCGAAACAAGCCCCACACGGCTTCACTAGACTTTCAAGATAATCAAAAGCAACACAACAACAACAAGATAATGAAAGATAAATAACTTGACATATAACATTCAAGAAACTAAGAACCCTAACATCAAGAGAGGACCCTAAGTCTAATGAATATAAACACCAAGTTCTTACAAGGACCAAGAGGCACTCAACAACCTCAAAACCCTTGTTTCTAGCCAAAGAGACAACACAAGTATTCCTCTACTTATGAGATCTAGGGGCGGCTTCTTGGAGAAGAAGAGAGAAGATATTTTGGAGTTCTTAGGTTACAATTTCAGATTTCAAAATAAACTAGTGGATATCTCACTATCACCTTCTATTTATACTACAACAAAATGAGTAAAAAGACCAATCGGCCCTTGCTTTGTTGTGGCCTCCTTGGGGAATTAATTTATTACACTTTAGGCCCCTCCTCACACATAAGGACGTTGAGGCCCTTGGTTGGTTCGGCCAACAACTCACACACGGCCATTTGCATGAACAAGGCTTGGAGTGTTTGTAATTCCCGCGCTTGGCTTCGTGTGAAAGGCCGTGTACCCGTGGGGGTAGCCATAACCATATCAGAATAGATTTTCCCTTTGACTCGGGTCATCCATCGCCTTACTAATCATGACACGTCTAACCACAAAGTTTGGAACCACACACTCCCCTTCTTGTGGATAGACATCTTCACTACCATCTAATTCATCATCATTCGGCCCATTTTCAGCTCCCTCTCCATCTTGAGGCTCGGCCTCATCCTCCCCCCTTTCGGAAACCACCTCCTCGCCAAGGTAGTACACTTTCCCTTCTCGTAGGATCACATTGCGCCGGTTCGGACATTCATTGGCCTTATGCCCCCAACCTTGGCACTTGAAGCATTGGAACCCCTTTGGGTTGGGATATTTGTGAGCCTCCGGTTTCGGAGGGAACTTAGGGACTGTTTTGGACTTGGGCAGCTTCGTAGGTTCGGGTTGGTCCTTGTTTTTGGGCCAACCCAAGGGGTTTTGTACCCTTGCCTTGAAGGCTGATCTCTCCTTAAGTTCCCTTTCAATCTCTAGGGCCGCTTGGAATATACCGTCAATGGTTTCAAACCGGTGAAGGGTCAAATGAGTGGCAATCTCTTTGTTCAACCCACACTTGAACCGGATGATGTCGTGACTGATTTGCTCCCCGCGATGATCAAGTTTCAACATGAGTTGTTGGAACTCGTCAAAATAGGCCATCACACTCTTGCCTCCTTGCCGCAAGCCATATAATCTAGCGAGCAACTCATGACGATATCTCTCGGGAAGGTATCGTTGTCTCATCAAATACCTCAACCGATACCAAGGTGGTGGCTTCCCATCCACTAATTCATTACCAAATCGTTTAACATACTCCCACCAAGTGTTAGCATAGCCCTCGAGGTGAGCTATAGCGTAGCAACTCTTCTTTTCTTCCGAGATGTCATTAACTTGGAAAACTTTGTCACAAACCGATTCCCAAGTTAAGTAGGTCTCGGGGTCACTTTCACCCTTAAAGATGGGTAGGCTCAACTTGATGGTGTTGATGCCTACGTCTCTCTCTTGGTGTCGGTTTCCCCTATCTCCATACCCCCGGTATCTCCTAGGTTCTCCTCGACCCCCTCTTAACTCCTCCTCCCTCATATAAGCATCATCAAAGGCTCCATCTCCTTCATACTCCTCTTTACCGTATCCTTCAAAGTGGGCTGGCCGGCCTTGGCCGTTTTGATTCGGAGGATTTGGAATTTGCGGTCTTTGGGTTAATGGAGCTTGGAATGGAGGGTTCGGATTTAGTGGAGGTACTTGGCGTCCAAATCCCTCTTGTGGAATTGGAGGGGCTTGGAAATGTAGTGGTCTAGTGGAGTCTCGGTTTGGAGGAAAATAGGTAGTTTGGCTTGCGGTATTTAGTGGAGCTTGGGGTGCAGTTAGCATTTGGTGGACTGTTTCGGGGGTGATGGTTGCGGAGGAGGTCCTATCATGACCATTGGTAGATACATGTAGAGGAGTATAAGGACGAGAGTTCCTTTGACTCTCCACTTGTTCTAGTCTCCCACTAATAGTCGACACTTCCCCCCTTATTGCTGCCAAGTCCCCTCTCACGGCCCCAAATTCCGAATTCAACCTGTCAAGTGTCCGGGTAACGGCCTCAAGAGTGACCCTCATAGAATCAAGGGCATTAGTATCCGCATTATGAGACGTAGCTCCTTCCATTGGCAAGGTATTATCCGCTTTAGTTCACCACAAGTTCGTGTTCCACAAGTGTTGTATAATTGGCTAGTAACCGTGAGATTTTTAAGGTATGAGTAAGCTCTTATCCGGAATGGATTCTTGTTTGAAGACTCAAAGAATTCTTGCCGGACTAGAGTCAAAAATCAGCAATTCGTTCAAACGAATAAAAGCACTCAAATAATCATTGACACGAACAAACGGTTCAAGGAACTAGTTGACAACCTAGTAGGAAGGTACTAGTTTGTTAATTAGTTCTAGGACCAAGTAAGGGAAACCAAGTATCAACAATTAGCAACCAAAGAATATCCTAAGTTGAGCTTATAGCGACGTGGCAGCATGCAATGGTCCCACACGTTCTTCTTCTCTCTCTTTTTTTTTTGTTTTGAGTTAATATTCACACAACTTGTTATAGTTTGCAAAGTGTTTTGGTGGGAAAAATAAAATCTTGTAGTATTTCACCCTTTTCAAACTCAAGAAAGTGGGGTTTGGTTGACTAATCCCACAAAACAAGGCTCCTTGAATTAGGGAAAAGTGATTGACAAGACTAAAAGGTGATGGGTGCAAGTCTTTCACAACAACTTTATAGCTTGTCTTACCACTTGAGCACACAACAAGATGAACAAGTTCAAAAGATGAACACCTCAACAAACTTCATCAACTTCTTTAGCACATAAACACACAACCACCGATTTTTTTTTTTGGTTATCAACAACATACAACTTTCGGCCACTTCAAGTCACTACACAATGTTCAAGTTTTCAAGCTCAACTTTTAGATCTAGACACTTTAGTGTTGGTGAGAAAGAAACCAACACTAGAAACTCACTAAACAAGCAAAATAACAGCTAGATCTAAACATACAACATCATTCTTGGTTTCAACTTTTAATGGACAGATTTTCAGAATTTCTTTTTGGTGTAGTTTGTTTAAGCCGTGAACTAGCCCAAGATGGGTTATGTTGGAACACAACCGGTCTTGCTTTGATACCAAATGATACAAAATCAAACCAACAACACCAAGAGCTTCAAGTAGGCTCGGATTTCAGTCCAACAACACAAGAACAACAAGTTTAAGTTTTCGGTTTTTCAGCCCACAACACAAGAACAACAAGATAGATGACAATGCTAGTGAATCGAAAAGAGCCCCACACGGCTTCACTAGACTTTAAGATAACAAAATCAACAACAACAACAAGATAAAGAAAGATAGATAACTTGACATATAACATTCAAGAAACTAAGAACCCTAACATCAAGAGAGGACCCTAAGTCTAATGAATATAAACACCAAGTTCTTACGAGGACGAAGAGTCACTCAACAACCTCAAAACCCTTGTTTCTAGCCAAAGAGACAACACAAGTATCCCTCTACTTGTGAGATAATAGGGGCGGCTCCTATGAGTGGAAGAGAGAGGAAATGTTTAGTGTTTTTAGGTTACAAAAATCAGCATTCAAAAACTAAGGAATAACTCTCTAACATGTTCTATTTATACTACAAACAAAAGGGGTAAAATGACCCATCCTCCCTTGCTTCTTGTGCCAACCTTGGAGAGTAGTTTATTGTTAGGACCTCTCTTCACACATAAAAACGTTTAGGTCCTTGGTTGGTTCAATCACCAACTCACACACGGCCATTTGCATGAATAAAGCTTGGAGTTTTTGTAATTCCCGAGCTTGGGTTCGTGTGAAAGGCCGTGTACCTGTGGAGGCTGCCCTAACCGTATCAAACCTAAGGTACCACAGTTATGTTCCTAACTCTCTTGTTTAGTAGTGGTGCAATGCATTGGGGACAATGCATGTCTATTTGATGGGGGTGGGGCTACTTGTGGGTTTAGATGTCCTTTTGGGGTTTTTGTTGTCGTGTCTCTTTACTCCAAAGTTTGTTCTTAGTAGAGACAGCATATTTAGGATGTATTGTATTTTTTTCATGGTTTATGTTGTTTTTATTTGACTAGGAGAAAAATAAGTACCTAAGGGAAGTTGATGTATTTTGTCTTAATTATGCTTAAATATTTTGAGAAAAATGGCATCCCTTCAAAAAAGTTGTTTTGAACTGTGTGATGAGCTTATATATGTGACCATTATGGATCTAGTTATGGCATTAGGATTAAGGACATAATAATCATCACTAGAATTTGCATGAACTGGATAGGTAGTAGTTTATGATGCAACCCTTCGTCATGTGTGTGTGAGATACTTACTTAGTTCCCATTATATGTTGAATCCAAAAATTTTCCGGTTAGTCTTGCCTAGGTTGTAGGATAGTGGGTTAGGAAGGATCATAGAACTTTCTTGAATTAGTCCACTTTTAGCCTAAACAACCTTCCAAATGAAAATAGTCATCCCTTGATCCCTACTTTGAGCCTTCATTGACTATTTTTCTTATTTTCACCTTTTACCTTCTAAGTTTAGTTATAATAAACCTGTTTTAGCCCTAGTCCTCTTTGGACATCATGCACCTAAACTCAGGCAAATCGTCTAAGTTAAGAATGGCTATCATAAGGGTGCGTGACTAGAAATAGGTATGAAGAAGGGTGTAAATAAGATAAAAGAAAGTAAGATTAGTTGTGGTAGAAAAAGAATAGAAAAATTGTGAAAGAAAGAGAAAATCAAAAAAAGAAAAGAAAGAATAAAAGAAACAGCTCCCAACCTAAATAAGCAAATAAAAAGAAAATGGGATGAATAAGGAGGGGAAAAGAAAAATTTGGTTGATAAGTGGACCCCTAGCGTAATTGTTGTACCAAGGAGGCTTAGTTACTCAAAATAATCAAATGTACCATACCAGCCCCCCAAGCCTATGTTACAAGCCAAGTAAAGTCCCATAGTGATCCTAGTCCGACTGTCCTAAAACAAAGGTAAAGAAA
The DNA here is from genome assembly GCA_030864225.1 of Capsicum baccatum var. pendulum. NCBI lineage: Eukaryota > Viridiplantae > Streptophyta > Magnoliopsida > Solanales > Solanaceae > Capsicum > Capsicum baccatum. The sequence goes on along the minus strand of JAQZCD010000225.1, from coordinate 30,222 downwards.
ATAAGGTAAAGCCTATGGTATTATTTGCACATTTCTAGAACTTCTTTGTGAGTATGAGTGTCTTATGATTGTCCCTGCATTAACATGCATGATTTTACCGAGTGAGCAAAACTTTTTTGTTGCGAGGGTAGATGGGTTGTTTTCTAAGCTTCTTATCTATTTAGGTGGTGTAATTTGTACATAATATTAATTACATGTTGCTAATGTCATGCCATATCTTGATCCCCTTATATCCCATTGTTGGGCTGCATTGATTCACACAATTGATTTTGAAAAGTTTAAAAGTAGGAGGGGGTGGTATTTTTTGAGAGAAAATTGAGATTGACTGTCGTAGTTACCATAGGTTTCTCTTGGTTAAACATTGTGTTGTGTTTTTTTGTGTTTGTATCCTGAGGACATACAAACATTCTAATTTGAGGGTGTTGATATATCATGATTTCATGGAACTTTTAACGCTTAAAATTAGAAAATATGCAAGTGCTTAGGTTCATTTTGATAGATATGATGTGTTTTTATGCTTATTTTGCAGGAAACTAGGTTTTGTATATAAAAATGAAGAAAAAGAAGAAAGATTGTAGAAGAGCATTTATGATGCCACTTACGACATTTAGGTCCTACCTACGGCCCGTAAGTGGCCTGTTGTAGGTTCCAGAAGATTCAAATTCTGAGAATGAAATTTTGAATGACATATATGATGGGCCACTTATAGGATAAATAAGAACCACTTACTCTTCATAAGTTCCATCATAAGTGGAAGAGACTGAAGGTTCAGAGAAGTTGAGGATTTCAGAAATTTTTAACACTTATATGGGCACTTTAACACTTACGCCCCATAAGTGCCATCATAAGTTGTCATCATGATACATTGAAGATTTCAAAATTTGGTCACTTATGACACCTACTTATGGGACGTAAGTGCCACTTACGGCCTATAAGTGGCATCATAGGTGGCCGCCAACACAAGTTTCTCGGTTCACTTTGGTTTGGATTTTTAGGAATTTTATGTAATCTATAAATACTCTTATGATACTTTTGAGTTAGTTTATTCACTTTTATGCACTCATACTATTCATAACATATATTTTATTCTAAGATTGACTTTTGATATTGGAATCCCTTTTTTCTTGGTTTTTGGTTGATTAGTTGATTTGAGACTTTGGGTTTTATTCTTCCATTGTTGTGAGATTACTTCTATGATTTATTTATTGAATTCCATGGCTTTTCTTGCAACTATGAGTTTCTAAATCCCTTAGCTAGGGTTGTGGAAACCTTGGTAGAATAACAAAGTAAGAGAAATATAAGGTTCTTTTATATCATTATTTACATGTGCATTGTGATCTTCTTCAGTTTAATTGTTCTCTTAGTGATGGAAAATGCTTAGAACCTACATATATTCGAGATCGCCTTCAAAAGAGAGATTGAGATTGGAAAAATAAGTTTACAATAATGATTCTAGGCTATCAACCCCTGTCTAATAACTTGATACCCAAAAGGTGATAGTTAAACTGGGGTCAATGACAAGGGTTAGTAAGGAGATACCCTGAGACTCACAAGGTGAAGGGTGAGATTTATCAAAGCATTCACAAAAAAGTTGGTAATAACTAGCTTGTCAAATTCTGCGTGTGTGAAAGTGAGATAGTTAGATTGAGCACAAGAAACCTATGGAGTTAGGAAGCCAGAGGGAACATAGTCCTAGTGTTCCTCTCAAATTTATTGCAACGGTAGTCATTCAAGAAGTGTTACTTTTTATTGTTTCCTAAAATATCCCTCCATTTACTTTTTAACACTTTCGCTACTTCAGCAAGTTCAAGAGATAGATTCGACTTATTCCCTATAGGATTAACCTCAACCTAGTTGGGTTACTATAATTTGACAGCGATTGCATTGTATCTTCTTGGAGGGTATAGTTTAGATGAATTATGTGGTGCATCTATGTTTACAAAAATAGACTTAAGAGCTGGATACCAGTAGCTCAGAATGCTTGACAGTGACACACAAAACAAAACCTTTAAAACTCATAGACATTATGAATTTTCAATAATACCCTTTGGTTTAACCAATGCTCCTTCTTCCTTACAGAGCTTAATTAATGCTATTTTTAGGCCTTTATTAAGGAAGTTTGTGCTGGTTTTCTTTAATGACATCTTAATCTTTTGCAAGTCTATGTCATCTCATATTACTGATGTTAGGAGATGCTTGAGCTTCTCGTTCACCATCAGTTGTATGCCAAAATGTCCAAGGTTCTTTTAGAGTTCCTATTGTTAAATACTTAGGCCATATGATTAGTTCACAAGTTATAGCAATATATCCTAAAAAGATACAGGTTTTTCAACAATGGCCTATTCCTAGAAATCTTAAAGAACTGAGGGGTTTTATTGGCTTTGCAGGGTATTACATAATATTTATAAAAGTTTTGGGTGTTATTTGTAGACCATTGCATGACCTTCTTGAGAATGAAAGGTTTTTATGGACTGATGATGCTACTAGAGAATTTGAGGAGCTTAAAAGTGCCTTGGTCTCTGCTCTTATTTTAAATATGCCTGATTATGCTTTAACTTTTGTGGTAGAAGTAGATGCTAGTGGTAAGGGTATTAGAGCTGTGTTGATGCATGAAGGGCATCTTCTTACTTACATTAGAAAATCTTTAGCACCGAAACATCAGGCTATGAGTGTTTTTGATAGAGAGCTATTAGGCTTTCTATTTGTGGTCTCTAAATAGTCTCATTATTTGTTAGGCAGAAGGTGTATTGTCAAAATTGATTAGAATGCACTCAAATACTTACTGAATTAGTCTATTCACACTGACTTTCAAGTGTCTTGCATATCCAGGATAATAACATTTTATTTTTGTATTGAGTATATGAAAGGGGTGGAAAATAAAGTTGATGATGCTTTATCTAGAAATCCTGATGCTGAGCTATTAGCAATTTCTATGTTAGGTCATCATGGTGATCTATTAGATAGAATTAGACATTCTTAGATCACTGATCAATACTACAAGATATCATTATTAAAGTTTAGCTTTCACCTTATAAATCTTTCACTTTTCTTAACAATCAATTGATGTGGAAGGAAAGGATAGTGGTTGGTTATGATGGGAAGCTCAAGAAGGATATTATCTCACTATGGCATAACTCTACTCAAGGGGAGCACTCTGGCTTAGATGCTGCCATTAAAAGGCTCCGATATTTTTTCTATTGGAAAGACTTGATGCATGACTGATGCAAGATCAAACCAACAACCACAAGAGTTCGGATTACAATCCAACAACACAAGAATAACAAGTTTTAAGTTTCGGTTTTGAGCCACAATCCGAGAACAACAAGAGATACAACAATGCTAATGAATCGAAACAAGCCCCACACGGCTTCACTAGACTTTCAAGATAATCAAAAAGCAACACAACAACAACAAGATAATGAAAGATAAATAACTTGACATATAACATTCAAGAAACTAAGAACCCTAACATCAAGAGAGGACCCTAAGTCTAATGAATATAAACACCAAGTTCTTACAAGGACCAAGAGGCACTCAACAACCTCAAAACCCTTGTTTCTAGCCAAAGAGACAACACAAGTATTCCTCTACTTGTGAGATTTAGGGGCGGCTTCTTGGAGAAGAAGAGAGAAGATATTTTGGAGTTTTTAGGTTACAATTTCAGATTTCAAAACAAACTAGTGGATATCTCACTATCACCTTCTATTTATACTACAACAAAATGAGTAAAAAAGACCAATCCGCCCTTGCTTTATTGTGGCCTCCTTGGGGAATTAATTTATTACACTTTAGGCCCCTCCTCACACATAAGGACGTTGAGGCCCTTGGTTGGTTCGGCCAACAACTCACACACGGCCATTTGCATGAACAAGGCTTGGAGTGTTTGTAATTCCTACGCTTGGCTTCGTGTGAAAGGCCGTGTACCCGTGGGGGTAGCCATTACCATATCATCCTCTCCATCTTGAGAGGAATTTGACCTCAAATTCAGCATTTGATCATCTTCAATCGCATCCACGAGGGAGAGATCTCCGACGTTGAAGGTGTTGTGCACTTGATATTCCGGTGGTAGGTCAATGTTGTAGGCGTTGTCATTGATCCTCTCAAGTACTTGGAAAGGACCATCACCCCTCGACAGCAATTTGGACTTCCTTTGAGCTGGAAACCGATCCTTTCGAAGATGCACCCACACCCAATCTCCGGGTTCAAGCACTAGCTTCCTTCTCCCTTTGTTTGCCCGTTTTGCAACCTCTTGGTTCTTCCTTTCAAGCTTGATCCGCACCGTCTCATGCATTTTTTTCATGGCCTCGGCTCTTTTATTTCCATCTAAGCTGGTCATGAGATCACTAGACAAAGGAGTGAGATCTAAAGGGGTAAGGGGGTTGAGGCCGTAAACACATTCAAAGGGAGTCATTCCCGTACTCGAATGTATTACCCGATTGTATGCAAATTCCACCAAGGGTAGGTGTTCTTCCCATGAAGTCAATTTACCTTTAACCATGGAGCGTAGCATAGACCCTAAGGTTCTATTAACTACCTCCGTTTGGCCATCGGTTTGTGGGTGGCAAGACGTGGAGAAAAGTAACTTCGTGCCAAGCCTACCCCACATGGACTTCCAAAAGAGGCTTAGGAACTTGGAGTCCCTATCACTCACAATGGTCCTTGGTACTCCGTGAAGCTTTACAACGTGTTCAACAAATAATGAAGCTACACTAGGAGCGTCCTCGGTTTTTACACATGGAATAAAATGAGCCATTTTAGAGAATCTATCAACAACGACAAAAATGCTATCTCGGCCCTTTCTAGTCCTTGGCAGCCCCAAAACGAAATCCATCGATATGTCCAGCCAAGGTCTAAGGGGAGTAGGGAGTGGGGTGTATAACCCTTGCGGTTGGAGGCGAGATTTCGCACTCCGACAGGCCACGCATTGACTACAAATTTTAGAGACGTCCTTGCGCATTTTGGGCCAATAGAAATTCTCCTCTAGGATGCCGAGGGTCTTGTCTACTCCAAAGTGACCCATGAGGCCTCCGTCATGGGCCTCTCTCACAAATAATTCCCTCCAAGAGCTGGAAGGAACGCACAGCCTCCTCCCTTTGAACAAATAACCATCAAACCGAGAGTAGGAGGAGTGGTTATTTTCCTTGAGCCAACGGTCCCTTCCCCATTCTTCGCATTCCCTAAAAATAGGAGCAAAGATAGGATCCTCGGGATATAACATCCGCAAGCTCTCAAATCCCATCAACTTGGAAGACAAGGTAGCAACAAGCACATGCTTCCGAGACAAGGCATCGGCCACAACATTTTCTTTCCCCCTTTTGTAATGAATGACATAAGGGAAGGTCTCGATGAATTCAATCCACTTAGCATGACGCCTATTCAGCTTGTCTTGGCTCTTAAGGTGTTTCAACGACTCATGATCCGTTCGTATCACAAACTCCTTAGGCCACAAATAATGTTGCCAATTTCCCAAGGCTCTAGCGTACAACTCCAAATCATAAGTCGAGTAATTAAGAGTTGCCCCTTTGAGCTTTTCACTGAAATAGGCAACGGGCTTACCTTCTTGCAACAAAACAGCCCCGATGCCAACCTTACTAGCATCACACTCGACTTCAAACATCTTATCAAAATCGGGCAATTGCAATAGAGGCGCCGAGATGAGCGTAGCTTTCAAGGCCTCAAAAGCCCTAGCTTGCTCTTCACCCCATCTAAAGGGTCCGTCCTTTCTAATTACCTTGGTCAAGGGGGCTGCTATGGAACTAAATCCTTTGACAAACCTCCTATAAAAGCTTGCCAGCCCGTGGAAACTTCGGATTTCTCCAATAGTTTTAGGGGTCGACCAACTTCGTATAGAGTCTATCTTGGAATCGTCCACTTCCACTCCCCTTGAGCTCACGACAAAACCCAAGAATATGACTTTATCAACACCAAAAGAACACTTCTCCATGTTGGCATACATCTTCTCCTTTCGGAGCACATCAAATACACATTTCAAATGCATTACATGTTCATTAATAGACTTACTATACACCAACACATCATCAAAGTAAACTACCACAAACTTTCCAATATAAGGCTTCATTACATGATTCATTAGCCTCATAAAAGTACTAGGAGCATTAGTAAGGCCGAATGGCATGACCAGCCACTCATATAGACCGAATTTGGTCTTGAATGCGGTCTTCCACTCATCACCGGGTTGCATGCGAATTTGGTGATAGCCGCTCCTAAGGTCCACTTTAGAAAACACACAAGATCCGTGGAGCTCATCTAACATATCATCTAACCTAGGGATTGGATGACGATACCTTATAGTGATTTTGTTGATGGCTCGGCAATCGACACACATGCGCCACGTTCCGTCCTTCTTTGGTACCAAAAGTACCGGAACAGCACATGGACTCATACTTTCCTTGATGTATCCCTTGTTGAGTAGTTCCTCCACTTGTATTTCAAGCTCCTTCGTGTCCATAGGATTGCTCCTATAGGCCGGTTTGTTTGGAAGCTGTGAACCCGGCACCAAATCAATTTGGTGCTCAATTCCCCGAAGCGGGGGCAATCCTTGCGGAAGTTCTTGCGGAAATACATCTTCATACTCCTGCAATACACAAGAAATCAAAGGGGACATGGAAGGATTAGTGGGGTTAGTATTAAAGCAATGGGCCAAAAGTAGCATCGGTTTGTTTTCATCATGATCCACAAAAAGTTCCTTTCTCCTAGCCAACATCACTACGTTTTCCCTTTCCTTTGGCTTTGGGATAGCCTCGGATGTCCCTACCTCCTCACCTACGGCCTCCCTTCCCTTTTCTCCCCTCTCGGGTTCCCCCCCTTCCCTTTTAATTCTCTCATTTTTTTATACCACTCATTTACTTTGGAGGGTGAAAGAGGGTGAAGTGTGACCTTTCGGCCATCCTTCTCAAGCGTGTACCGGTTGGACCTCCCATCGTGTTTGGTAGACCTATCATATTGCCAAGGCCTACCTAACAACAAGTGACATGCTTGCATTGGAATCACGTCACAAAGTACTTCATCGTGGTAGTTGCCCACCTTAAAACGAATCACACATTGCCGTGTGACCTTCAATTCACCACAATCATTCAACCATTGTAGTTTGTAAGGGCTAGTGTGTGGTGTAGTCGGTAGCTTCAAGAAATTTACCATAGCATGGCTCGCAACATTGGTACAACTACCACTATCAATTACCAAGGTGCACACACTCCCCTTTACAAGGCACTTAGTATGGAATAGATTTTCCCTTTGGCTCGGGTCATCTACCGCCTTACTAATCATAACGCGCCTAACCACAAAGTTCAGAACCACACATTCCCCTTCTTGTGGATAAACATCTTCACCATCATCTACTCTCATTCGGTTCATTCTCGGCCTCCTCTCCATCTTGAGGCTCGGCCTCAACCTCCCCCCTTTCGGATTCCACCTCCTCACCAAGGTAGTATACCTTCCCTTCTCGTAGGATCACATTACACCGATTCGGACATTCATTTGCCTTATGCCCCCAACCTTGTCACTTGAAACATTGGAACCCCTTTGGGTTGGGGTATTTGTGAGCCTCCGGCTTCGGGGGAAACTTAGAAACCATTTTGGATTCGGGCAGCTTCGGGGGACCGGTTTGGTCCTTGTTTTTGGCCCAACCCGAGGGGTTTTGGACCCTTGCCTTGAAGGTTGATCTCTCCTTAAGTTCCCTTTCAATCTCTAGGGCCGCTTGGAATATGCCGTCAATAGTTTCGAACCGGTGGAGAGTCAAGTGAGTGGAGATCTCCTTGTTCAATCCACACTTGAACCGGATGATGTTGTGGCTGATTTGCTCCCCACGGTGATCAAGTTTCAACATGAGTTGTTGGAACTCGTCAAAATAGGCCATCACACTCTTGCCTCCTTGCCGCAAGCCATATAACCTAGCAAGCAATTCATGTCGGTACCTCTCGGGAAGGTATCGTTGTCTCATCAAATACCTCAACCGATACCAAGGTGGTGGCTGCCCGTCGACCAATTCATTACTAAATCGTTTAACATACTCCCACCAAGTGTTAGCATAGCCCTCGAGGTGAGCTATAGCATAGCAACTCTTCTTTTCCTCCGAGATGTCATTAACTTGGAAAACTTTGTCACAAGCCGATTCCCAAGTTAAATAAGCCTCGGGGTCACTTTCACCCTTAAAGATAGGTAGGTTCAACTTGATGGTGTTGATGCCTACGTCTCTCTCTTGGTGTCGGTTTCCCCTATCTCCATACCCCCGGTATCTCCTAGGTTCTCCCCGACCCCCTCTTAACTCCTCCTCCCTCATATAAGCTTCATCATAGGCCCCCTCTCCATCATACTCCTCTCTACCGTATCCGTCAAAGTGGGCTGGTCGGCCTTGGCCATTTTGATTCGTAGGAATTGGAATTTGTGGTCTTTGGTTTAGTGGAGCTTGGAAGGGAGGGTTCGGATTTAGTGGTGGTGCTTGGCGTCCAAATCCCTCTTGTGGAATTGGAGGAGTTTGGAAACGTAGTGGTCTAGTGGAGTCTCGGGTTGGAGGGAAGTTGGTAGATTGGTTGGCGGTATTTAGTGGAGCCTGAGGTGCATTTAACATTTGGTGGACCATTTCGGGAGTGATGGTTGCGGAGGATGTCCGATCATGCCCATTGGTAGAGACATGTAGAGGAGTCGATGGCCGAGAGTTCCTTTGACTCTCCACTTGATCTAGTCTCCCACTAATAGTCGAGACTTCCCCCCTTATTGCTGCCAAATCCCCCCTCACAGCCCCAAACTCCGAGTTCATCCTTTCAAGTGTCCGAGTAACGGCCTCGAGAGTGGCCCTCATTGAGTCAAGGGCATTAGTATCCGCATTATGAGAGGTTGTTCCTTCCATCGTCAAGGTATTAGCCGCTTTAGTTTCCACAAGTTCGTGTTCCACAAGTGTTGTATAGTTGGCTAGTAACCGTGAGATTTACAAGGTTTGAGTAAGCTCTTCTCCGGAATGGATTCTTGTTTGGAGACTCAAAGAATTCTTGCCGGACTAGAATCAAAATCAGCAACTCATTCAAACGAATAAAAGCACACAAACAACCGTAGACACGAACAAACGGCTCAAGGAACTAGTTAACAACCTAGTGGGAAGATACTAGTTTGTTAATTAGTTCTAAAACCAAGTAAGGGAAACCAAGAATCAACAATTAGCAACCCAAGAATATCCTAAGTTGAGCTTATAGTGACATAGTAGCATGCAATGGCCCCACACGTTCTTTTCTCTTCGGATTTATATATATATATATATATATATTTTTGTCTTGAATTGATATTCACACAACTTGTGATAAATGGAAAAGTGTTTTGGTGGGAAAACTTAAAATTTTGAGGTCTTAACTCTTTTTCAAACTCAAGAAAGTGGGTTAGGTTGACAATTTCCACAAAACAAGGTTCCTTGATTTAGGGGAAGTGATTGACAAAGCTACAAAGTGATGGGTGCAAGTCTTTCACAATCAACCTTATAAGTTTACCACTTGAGCACACAACAAGATGAACACTCAACAAGATGGACAATATGCACAAGTTCAAGAGATGAACACTCCACAAACTTCAACACTTCCTTAGCACAAAATCACACAACCACCGATTTTTTTTTTTCTTTGGTTTTCAACAACATTCAACTTTCGGCCACTTTAAGTCACTACACAACATTCAACATTTCAAGCTCAACCTTGGATCTAGACACCTTAGTGTTGGTGAGAAAGAAACCAACACTAGAAACTCACTAAACAAGCAAAATAACACCTAGATCTAAGCATACACCATCACTCTCGGTTTTCAACTTTTAGTGGACAGATTTCAAATTTTTTTTTTTTTGTAGTTTGTTTGATCCGTGAACTAGCCCAAGATGGGTTATGTTGGAACACAACCGGTCTTGCTTTGATACCAAATGATGCAAGATCAAACCAACAACCACAAGAGTTCGGATTACAATCCAACAACACAAGAATAACAAGTTTTAAGTTTCGGTTTTGAGCCACAATCTGAGAACAACAAGAGATACAACAATGCTAGTGAATCGAAACAAGCCCCACACGGCTTCACTAGACTTTCAAGATAATCAAAAAGCAACACAACAACAACAAGATAATGAAAGATAAATAACTTGACATATAACATTCAAGAAACTAAGAACCCTAACATCAAGAGAGGACCCTAAGTCTAATGAATATAAACACCAAGTTCTTACAAGGACCAAGAGGCACTCAACAACCTCAAAACCCTTGTTTCTAGCCAAAGAGACAACACAAGTATTCCTCTACTTGTGAGATTTAGGGGCGGCTTCTTGGAGAAGAAGAGAGAAGATATTTTGGAGTTTTTAGGTTACAATTTCAGATTTCAAAATAAACTAGTGGATATCTCACTATCACCTTCTATTTATACTACAACAAAATGAGTAAAAAAGACCAATCCGCCCTTGCTTTGTTGTGGCCTCCTTGGGGAATTAATTTATTACACTTTAGGCCCCTCCTCACACATAAGGACGTTGAGGCCCTTGGTTGGTTCGGCCAACAACTCACACACGGCCATTTGCATGAACAAGGCTTGGAGTGTTTGTAATTCCCGCGCTTGGCTTCGTGTGAAAGGCCGTGTACCCGTGGGGGTAGCCATTACCATATCAATGACACCAGGAACTTTTTTAATTGGTGTGGTATTTTCAAGAAGTATAACTATGATGTTGCTTCAACTCCAAGTCTGCTGCAAGCCTTACCTATACCTGATGGTGTTTGGACAGATATCTATTTTGATTTTATTGAAAGGTTACCTAAATCCAAAGGGAAAGAGCTGATTTTAATGGTAGTAGATAAATTGAGCAAGTATGGTCATTTTTTTCCCTTAGCACACCCATACACAGATTAATCAGTTGGCTAATGTTTCTTTGAAAACATCTTCAAACTGCATGGTATTCTAACAAGTGATAGAGATTTGATCTTCCTTAGTGGTTTTTTTGAAGAATTGTTCAATGTACTAGGGGTTTAGCTGAAGAGCTCTACTGCATACCATCCTCAAACTGATGGTCAAACAGGGGTGTTGAATAGAACCATAGAGACATACGTAAGGTGTTTTTTCTTTGACAATCCTAAGGATTGGTGCTCTTACTTGCCATTGGCTGAATGGAGGTAAAATACCACCTATCGTGTTGTAATTAATTCCACACCTTATGAAGCTTTACATGGTCAGAAACCTTCTATTTATCTTCCCTACTTGACTGGTGAGTCTTCCACTAAGATGGTTGATAGATCTATGGCTGCTTTGTTGAGTTTCATATACATATGGCTTAGTAAAGAATGAAAGACCTTGCTAATAAACACGAGTATGAGATATCATTTATTGTTAGTGACTGGGTTTACTTGAAACTTCAACCCTATAGTCATGTGTTTTTGGTTGTGAGAACCTTTCTTAAGCTAGCTTCTAAGTACTATGGACCCCATGTCATTAACGCTAAGGTTGGTATATTAGTTTATAAGTTGTTGCTCCTTTATGATGCTCTCATTCACCCAGTCTTTCATGTTTCTCAACTAAATAAGTGTGAGAAAGTTTCTTCCAGCATTCACCATCCTCTTTTTATTCATTTATCAAGTCCATACTATCCTCAACCTGGAATTATTTAAGATAGAAGGTTGTTAAGAAAGGTAATGGAGTTGTTGGTCAAGTTCTGGTGAATTGGTCAGACATTGAGGATACACAAGCTGCTTGGGAAATTGAGTTTGAATTGATGCATAGGTTCCTACATTTCATCCTTGAGGTCAAGGATTTACTTTAGCAAGGGGTATGGATATAATTCTGAGAAGAAACGAGTAATCAAGTAACAAGAAGCAGTTGTAGCAGTTGCAGTGAATATGAAAAATAGTTACTACTATGCAGTCACAGAATTAGTTACTACTGTTGACAAAGTTAGTTACTTAGTTGTTAGATAGTTGATTAAGCTACTAAGTGTAACTAATCTTAGCTAAGTGAGCACTATAAATACTTTATGTATTCATTTGAAACATTATTCAAATAATACAATTCATTCAGTTTCTCCCTAAAATCTCTCTTCTCTGAGTTTTCTCGGCTAAAGCCCCAAGTTCAGTTTCATCTTCTTTGAGTATTCTACTGCTAGATTAACAATTTCCACTTCAACTAATTGTTATTGCATCAAGATATTAAACCTTTTTCATCTAATTAATCTTTTTACTTCTTTATATTTCAAACCACATTAGTGAAAATATTGGCCCAAAACACTGGCTTTAAAAAATCATAAATAATAAAGGAAGTTTTACAAAGCTACTCCTAAAGAAACTTTTTTGAAATATTACAAACTTGTTGGTACCTTAAAACAAAAAATTAGTGCAAGCAAAAATGAGAAAAATGAATTAATTTAATCTTGATTTTGAGAATTGACAAATACTTCCTCCGTTATCTTATTTGACCTATGTTGACTTGGAACTTGATACAAGATCCAACCAACAACACCAAGAGCTTCGGATTTCAGTCCAACAACACAAGTCAACAAGTTTTTAGTTTTGGTTTTTCAACTTTTAACACAAGAATAACAAGATGGATAACAAATGCTAGTGAATCGAAAAGAGCCCCACACGGCTTCACTAGACTTCAAGATAACAAAATCAACACAACAACAACAAGATAAAGAAAGATAGATAACTTGACATATAACATTCAAGAAACTAAGAACCCTAACGTCAAGAGAGGACCCTAAGTCTAATGAATATAAACACCAAGTTCTTACGAGGACCAAGAGGCACTCAACAACCTCAAAACCCTTGTTTCTAGCCAAAGAGACAACACAAGTATCCCTCTACTTGTGAGATTCTAGGGACGGCTTCTTGGAGAAGAAGAGAGAAGAAATGTTTTGTGTTTTAGGTTACAACTTTCAGCATTCAAAAACTAGTGGATATCTCTCTAACATGTTCTATTTATACTACAACCAAAAGGGGTAAAATGACCCATCCGCCCTTGCTTTCTTGTTCCAACCTTGGAGAGTAGTTTATTACACTTTAGGACCTCTCTTCACACACAAAAACATTTAGGTCCTTGGCCGGTTCAATCACCAACTCACACACGGCCATTTGCATGAACAAAGCTTGGTGTTTTTGTAATTCCCGAGCTTGGCTTCGTGTGAAAGGCCGTGTACCTGTGGAGGCTGCCCTACCCGTATCAGCCTGTTTGTTAAAATCCTATGAGAAGAATCTTGTCACATGATGAGTTGGGTTTTGAACTAATGCTTGGTATAAGAACTCTAATGAAGGATAAAGGGTTTTGTAAAGGTCTTGATGACCATAAATTGAAATGTGTTTTGAACTAAGGAATTGGCTTAGTATTATAAATGGTTGGTAAATAGTTTCATGAAAGGCCTTGATGGCAATAGGTTGAATTGACTTGTAATCTTGGTGGTTTAAATAGATAAATGGTTTCAAGTCCATAAGTGTTGAATTGAATTGATGACTTTGTATAAACAATATTTTTTAGTCCCAAAGTCGAATGATAATGGTTGTGGCATATTGTACGCTTGTAAGTGGAGTTGGTATGACAATACCAACGGGATTCCTTTGCTAAGTAATTGGACTAATGGTTGTGTGCACATGCAAATAATGTTTTAAATTATGATTTATAGAGGGTTGTGTAGCCGAGCTATGAATGTGGAGTCTGATGGACTAACACTGAAAACTGTGCTAGCCAGTGCGGATGTCTATATTAGCAGGAGGTTTGAGCCCCCCAAATAGATATATGAATGGGTCGTTTGAGTACCCCATATTGTATACATTGGTGTTTGAGTCACCTTGATTATGCTGGGAGGTTCGAGTCCCCTATAATGGAATATATATATATATATTCTCTGGTTCGTGCTGCTACATGCACTGGGACCTTTCCAGCTAGGGGAGAGTTGGACCCATATAGCCTGTAGGTGCCTTGTTTTATGATGGTTATGCTACATATCTCAGGTTCATGCTAAGCCTTGTTCCCTACCTTGGCATGATATATATATATATATATATATATATATATAAATATATATATATATATATATATGTATGTTTACATATGATTGTATATGATGATTTGACTTGGTTTTATTGATGGCATTATTTTATTCCTCGATCTTTGAGTTACATGCTAGCACTCAAACTGTTAACCATCTCCAGACGTGGTATCCCACGCGATACAGGGATAGAAGCTTCTTTTTATTTTCTTGTGTAGTGATCAAGTGTCTGAGAGGTTCATAAGTTGACATTGATGTGGTGAGATTCCATAGTTCGAAAGGTATTTATTTCATGATACTCTTACTCTATCTCATAGACATTGTTAGAATTGGATTTTGGCTATTGTCGGGGGCATGTCCCAACATTTTATTGACTTTGGATTGTAGAGGCTTTATGGATTACTATGTACTTGGGTGTGTTGGTTTAGTGTATTGTGGTGATGAATGGTTTAGACATTTCATAAGCTATTATTATTCTTATTTCGCATAGCTTGTTATATGTTAGAATTCATCCGACACTTATAGTTGATATGTTGGTTAGATTAGGTGAAGGGGGTGATCTCTAGTCCATATGTGATACAAGATCAAACCAACAACACCAAGAGTTTCGGATTTCAGTCCAACAACACAAGAACAACAAGTTTTAGTTTTCGGTTTTCAGCTTAGAACAAGTTTCGGTTTTCAGTCCACAATCCGAGAACAACAAGATAGAACACAAATGCTAGTGAATCGAAAGAGCCCCACACGGCTTCACTAGACTTTCAAGATAACAAAATCCACAACAACACAAGATAAAGAAAGATAGATAACTTGACATATAATATTCAAGACACTAAGAACCCTAACATCAAGAGAGGACCCTAAGTCTAATGAATATAAACACCAAGTTCTTACGAGGACCAAGAGGCACTCAACGACCTCAAAACCCTTGTTTCTAGCCAAAGAGACAACACAAGTATCCCTCTACTTGTGAGATCTAGGGACGGCTTCTTGGAGAAGAGGAGAGAGGAAAATGTTTGTGTTTTAGGTTACAAATTTCAGCATTCAAAAACTAAGGGATATCTCACTATGATGTTCTATTTATACTACAACAAAAGGAGTTAAAAGACCCATCCGCCCTTGCTTTCTTGTGGCATCCTTGGGGATTAGTTTGTTACACTTTAGGACCCCTCTTCACACATAAAAACGTTTAGGTCCTTGGTTGGTTCGACCAACAACTCACACACGGCCATTTGCATGAACAAAGCTTGGAGTGTTTGTAATTCCCGAGCTTGGCTTTGTGTGAAAGGTCGTGTACCTGTGGGGGTTGCCTTAACCGTATCATCCTCTCCATCTTGAGAGGAATTTGACCTCAAATTCGGCATTTGATCATTTTCAACCGCATCCACGAGGGAGAGATCTCCGACGTTGAAGGTGTTGTGCACTTGATATTCCGGTGGTAGGTCAATCTTGTAGGCGTTGTCATTGATTCTCTCAAGTACTTGGAAAGGACCATCACCCCTCGGCAGCAATTTGGACTTCCTTTGAGCTGGAAACCGATCCTTTCGAAGATGCACCCACACCCAATCTCCGGGTTCAAGCACTAGCTTCCTTCTCCCTTTGTTTGCCCGTTTTGCAACCTCTTGATTCTTCTTTTCAAGCTTGATCCGCACCGCCTCATGCATTTTCTTCATGGCCTCGGCTCTTTTATTTCCATCTAAGCTGGTCATGAGATCACTAGACAAAGGAGTGAGATCTAAAGGGGTAAGGGGATTTAGGCCGTAAACACATTCAAAGGGAGTCATTCCCGTGCTCGAATGTATTACCCGGTTGTATGCGAATTCCACCAAGGGTAGGTGTTCTTCCCATGAAGTCAGTTTACCTTTAACCATAGAACGTAGCATAGACCCTAAGGTTCTATTTACTACCTCCGTTTGGCCGTCGGTTTGTGGGTGGCAAGACGTGGAGAAAAGTAACTTCGTCCCAAGCCTACCCCACATGGACTTCCAAAAGAGACTTAGGAACTTGGAGTCCCTATCACTCACAATGGTCCTTGGTACTCCGTGAAGCTTTACAACATGTTCAACAAATAATGAAGCTACACTAGGAGCGTCCTCGGTTTTAGCACATGGAATAAAGTGAGCCATTTTAGAGAATCTATCAACAACCACAAAAATACTATCTCGGCCCTTTCTAGTCCTTGGCAGCCCCAAAACGAAATCCATCGAGATGTCCAGCCAAGGTCTAAGGGGAGTAGGGAGCGGGGTGTATAATCCTTGAGGTTGGAGGCGAGATTTAGCACTCCGGCAGGCCGCACATTGATTACAAATTTTTGTGACATCTTTGCGCATTTTGGGCCAATAGAAGTTCTCCTCTAGGATTCCGAGGGTCTTGTCGACCCCAAAGTGACCCATGAGGCCTCCGTCATGGGCCTCCCTCACGAGTAATTCCCTCCAAGAACTAGAAGGAACACATAACCTCCTCCCTTTGAACAAATACCCCTCGAACCGAGAGTAGGAGGAATGGTTATTTTCCTTAAGCCAACGGTCCCTTCCCCACTCTTCGCATTCCCTAAAAATAGGAGCAAAGGTAGGATCCTCGGGATACAACATCCGCAAGCTCTCAAAACCCATTAACTTCGAAGACAAGGTAGCAACAAGCACATGCTTCCGAGACAAGGCATCGGCAACAACATTTTCCTTTCCCCTTTTGTAATGAATTACATAAGGGAAAGTTTCGATGAACTCAATCCACTTAGCATGACGCCTATTCAGCTTGTCTTGGCTCTTAAGGTGTTTCAACGACTCGTGATCCGTTCGTATCACAAACTCCTTAGGCCACAAATAGTGTTGCCAATTTCCCAAGGCTCTAACAAGGGCGTACAACTCCAAATCATAGGTCGAGTAATTAAGAGTTGCCCCTTTGAGCTTTTCACTGAAATAGGCAACGGGCTTACCTTCTTGCATCAAAACAGCCCCGATGCCAACCTTACTAGCATCACACTCTACTTCAAACATCTTATCAAAATCGGGTAATTGCAATAAAGGCGCCGAGATGAGCGTAGCTTTCAAGGCCTCAAAAGCCCTAGCTTGCTCTTCACCCCATTTAAAGGGTCCGTCCTTTCTAATTACCTCGGTCAAGGGGGCTGCTATGGAACTAAATCCTTTGACAAACCTCCTATAAAAGCTTGCCAACCCGTGGAAACTTCGGATTTCTCCAATAGTTTTAGGGGTCGGCCAACTTCGTATAGAGTCTATCTTGGAATCGTCCACTTCCACTCCCCTTGAGCTTACGACAAAACCCAAGAATATGACTTTATCAACACCAAAAGAACACTTCTCCATGTTGGCATACAGCTTCTCCTTTCGGAGCACATCAAACACACATTTCAAATGCACTACATGTTCATCAATAGACTTACTATACACCAACACATCATCAAAGTAAACTACCACAAACTTTCCAATATAAGGCTTCATTACATGATTCATTAGCCTCATAAAAGTGCTAGGAGCATTAGTAAGGCCGAATGGCATGGCCAGCCACTCATATAGACCGAATTTGGTCTTGAATGCGGTCTTCCACTCATCACCGGGTTGCATGCGAATTTGGTGATAGCCGCTCCTCAGGTCCACTGTAGAAAACAAACAAGATCCGTGGAGCTCATCTAACATATCATCTAGTCTAGGGATTGGATGACGATACCTTATAGTGATTTTGTTGATGGCTCGGCAATTGACGCACATGTGCCACGTTCCGTCCTTCTTTGGTACCAAAAGTACCGGAACAGCACACGGACTCATACTTTCTTTGATGTATCCCTTGTTGAGTAGTTCCTCCACTTGTCTTTCAAGCTCCTTAGTGTCCATGAGATTGCTCCTATAGGCCGGTTTGTTTGGAAGCTGTGAACCCGGCACCAAATCAATTTGGTGCTCAATTCCCCGAAGCGGGGGCAATCCTTGCGGAAGTTCTTGAGGGAATACATCTTCATACTCCTGCAAAACACAAGAAATCAAAGGGGAAATGGAAGAATTAGTGGGGTTAGTATTAAAACAATGGGCCAAAAGTAGTATCGGCTTGTTTTCATCATGGTCCACGAAAAGTTCCTTTCTCCTAGCCAACATCACTACATTTTCCCTTGCCCTTGGCGTTGGGACAGCCTCGGATGTCTCTACCTCCTCACCTACGGCCTCCCTTCCCTTTTCTCCCCTCTCGGGTTCCCTCCCCTTCCCTTTTAATTCTCTCATTTTTTGATACCACTCATTTACTTGGGAGGGTGAAAGAGGGTGAAGTGTGACCTTTCGGCCATCCTTCTCAAGCGTGTACCGGTTGGACCTCCCATCATGTTTAGTAGACCTATCATATTGCCAAGGTCTACCTAACAACAAGTGACATGCTTGCATTGGAATCACGTCACAAAGTACTTCATCGTGGTAGTTGCCCACCTTAAACCGAATCACACATTGCCGCGTGACCTTCAATTCACCACAATCATTCAACCATTGTAGCTTGTAAGGGCTAGTGTGTGGTGTAGTCGGTAGCTTCAAGAAATTTACCATAGCATGGCTCGCAACATTTGTACAACTACCACTATCAATTACCAAGGTGCACACACTCCCCTTTACAAGGCACTTAGTATGGAATAGATTTTCCCTTTGGCTCGGGTCATCTACCGCCTTACTAATCATGACGCGTCTAACCACAAAGTTTGGAACCACACACTCCCCTTCTTGTGGATAGACATCTTCACTATCATCTACTCCTTCCTCATTCGGTTCATTCTCGGCTTCCTCTCCATCTTGAGGCTCGGCCTCAACCTCCCCCCTTTCGGACACCACCTCCTCACCAAGGTAGTACACTTTCCCTTTTCGTAGGATCACATTACGCCGGTTCGGGCATTCATTGGCCTTATGTCCCCAACCTTGGCACTTGAAGCATTGGAAACCCTTTGGTTTGGGATATTTGTGAGCTTCCGGCTTCGGAGGAAACTTGGGGACTGTTTTGGTTTCGGGCAGCTTCGTAGGACCGGGTTGGTCCTTGTTTTTGGTCCAACCCGAGGGGGTTTGGACCCTTGCCTTGAAGGTTGATCTCTCCTTAAGTTCCCTTTCAATCTCTAGGGCCGCTTGGAATATACCGTCAATAGTTTCAAACCGATGAAGGGTCAAGTGAGTGGAGATCTCTTTGTTCAATCCACACTTGAACCGGATGATGTCGTGGCTGATTTACTCCCCACGGTGATCAAGTTTCAACATGAGTTGTTGGAACTCGTCAAAATAGGCCATCACACTCTTGCCTCCTTGCCGCAAGCCATATAATCTAGCAAGCAATTCATGTCGGTATCTCTCGGGAAGGTATCGTTGTCTCATCAAATACCTCAACCGATACCAAGGTGGTGGCTGCCCGTCCACCAATTCATTACCAAATCGTTTAACATACTGCCACCAAGTGTTAGCATAGCCCTCGAGGTGAGCTATAGCATAGCAACTCTTCCTTTCTTCCGAGATGTCATTAACTTGGAAAACTTTGTCACAAGCCGATTCCCAAGTTAAGTAGGCCTCGGGATCACTTTCACCCTTAAAGATAGGTAGGCTCAACTTGATGGTGTTGATGCCTACGTCTCTCTCTTGGTGTCGGTTTCCCCTATCTCCATACCCCCGGTATCTCCTAGGTTCTCCCCGACCCCCTCTTAACTCCTCCTCCCTCATATAAGCATCATCATAGGCTCCCTCTCCATCATACTCCTCTCTACCGTATCCGTCAAAGTGGGCCGGTCGGCCTTGGCCATTTTGATTCGTAGGAATTGGAATTTGTGGTCTTTGGTTTAGTGGAGCTTGGAAGGGAGGGTTCGGATTTAGTGGTGGTGCTTGGCGCCCAAATCCCTCTTGTGGAATTGGAGGAGTTTGGAAATGTAGTGGTCTAGTGGAGTCTCGGTTTGGAGGAAAGTTGGTAGATTGGTTGGCGGTATTTAGTGGAGCTTGAGGTGCATTTAACATTTGGTGGACCATTTCGGGAGTGATGGTGGCGGAGGAGGTCCGATCATGACCATTGGTAGAGACATGTAGAGGAGTCGATGGCCGAGAGTTCCTTTGACTCTCCACTTGATCTAGTCTCCCACTAATAGTCGATACTTCCCCCCTTATTACTGCCAAGTCCCCTCTCACGGCCCCAAATTCCGAATTCATCCTTTCAAGTGTCCGAGTAACGGCCTCGAGAGTGGCCCTCATTGAGTCAAGGGCATTAGTATCCGCATTATGAGATGTTGTTCCTTCCATCGTCAAGGTATTAGCCGCTTTAGTCACCATAAGTTCGTGTTCCACAAGTGTTGTATAATTGGCTAGTAACCGTGAGATTTACAAGGTTTGAGTAAGCTCTTATCCGGAATGGATTCTTGTTTGAAGACTCAAAGAATTCTTGCCGGACTAGAATCAAAATCAGCAACTCATCCAAACGAATAAAAGCACACAAATAATCGTTGACGCGAATAAACGGCTCAAGGAACTAGTTGACAACCTAGTGGGAAAATACTAGTTTGTTAATTAGTTCTAAGACCAAGTAAGGGAAACCAAGAATCAACAATTAGCAACCAAAGAATATCCTAAGTTGAGCTTATAGTGACATGGTAGCATGCAATGGCCCCACACGTTCTTCTTCACTTCGGATTTATATATATATTTTTTTTGTCTTGCTTTAATATTCACACAACTTGTGATAAATTGAAAAGTGTTTTGGTGGGAAAACTAAAATTTTGAAGTCTTAACTCTTTTTCAAACTCAAGAAAGTGGGTTTGGTTGACAATTTCCACAAAACAAGGTTCCTTGATTTAGGGGAAGTGATTGACAAGGCTACAAAGTGATGGGTGCAAGTCTTTCACAATCAACTTTATAACTTTACCACTTGAGCACACAACAAGATGAATACTTCAAAAAGATGAACAAGATGACAAGTTCAAAAGATGAACACTTCACAACTTCTTTAGCACATAAACACACAACCACCGATTTGCTTTTGGTTATCAACACATACAACTTTCGGCCACTTCAAGTCACTACACAATCTTCAATTTTTTTCAAGCTCAACTTTCGGATCTAGACACCTTAGTGTTGGTGAGAAAGAAACCAACACTAGAAACTCACTAAACAAGCAAAATAACACCTAGATCTACGCATACAACACCATTCTCGGTTTTCAAATTTTAGTGGACAGATTTCGGATTTTTTTTTTGTAGTTTGTTTAGTCCGTGAGCTATCCCAAGATGGGTTGTGTTGGAACACAACCGGTCTTGCTTTGATACCAAATGATACAAGATCAAACCAACAACACCAAGAGTTTCGGATTTCAGTCCAACAACACAAGAACAACAAGTTTTAGTTTTCGGTTTTCAGCTTAGAACAAGAACAAGTTTCTGTTTTCAGTCCACAATCCGAGAACAACAAGATAGAACACAAATGCTAGTGAATCGAAAGAGCCCCACACGGCTTCACTAGACTTTCAAGATAACAAAATCCACAACAACACAAGATAAAGAAAGATAGATAACTTGACATATAATATTCAAGACACTAAGAACCCTAACATCAAGAGAGGACCCTAAGTCTAATGAATATAAACACCAAGTTCTTACGAGGACCAAGAGGCACTCAACGACCTCAAAACCCTTGTTTCTAGCGAAAGAGACAACACAAGTATCCCTCTACTTGTGAGATCTAGGGACGGCTTCTTGGAGAAGAGGAGAGAGGAAAATGTTTGTGTTTTAGGTTACAAATTTCAGCTTTCAAAAACTAAGGGATATCTCACTATGATGTTCTATTTATACTACAACAAAAGGAGTTAAAAGACCCATCCGCCCTTGCTTTCTTGTGGCATCCTTGGGGATTAGTTTATTACACTTTAGGACCCCTCTTCACACATAAAAACGTTTAGGTCCTTGGTTGGTTCGACCAACAACTCACACACGGCCATTTGCATGAACAAAGCTTGGAGTGTTTGTAATTCCCGAGCTTGGCTTCGTGTGAAAGGTCGTGTACCTGTGGGGGTTGCCTTAACCGTATCAATATGGGACTTGAGATACTCGTCACAGCCAGCCCCTGATTCGGGCCGTGACATATCTCGAACCAGGGCCTCGTAATGTCGGGTGCCTCAAGCCCAACCGGTACTGGAGACCACCCCCAATACCCAACCAAAACTGTCCTACACCTTAAGTCGAATGAATTCCAAACATATATGTAGAACATAACATAGTGGAACCATCATAGATCAAATACAGTCAACCAGTATCATCTATAATACCAATACCAATGTCAAGGATGACACCAATGTCAACACCACCCATACCAACCCATAGTGGTCTCACAAAGCCTCTATTCAGAATTATAACAATATTCGGTCGGTACATGACCCCTACCATAGCCAAAACCAAAGTCTAAGAAATAACCAAAGACTGAAGACAAGACAATAATAAGAAATGGAGCCTTTCGGAGTATGGAAGTTCACCACTTCAATCTAACTCTAAGTTGTTCCCAAACCCAATCACTGAGTAGGAGAAGGTGTATGGCCGGTTCCTGCATCGTATGAGGATACTACACCCTAAGATGAGTTAGTGGGTAAACGCTAGATGCACTCAAGATAAGGATAAAATACTATCAATATCTAAAACCAAGTAAATAATCATATGCATTCACATCCACACATATTGATATGGTTATGGCTGCCCCCACAAGTGCACGGCCTTTCACACGAAGCCAAGCGCGGGAATTACAAACACTCCAAGCCTTATTCATGCAAATGGCCGTGTGTGAGTTGTTGGCCGAACCAAGCAAGGGCCTCAACGTCCTTATGTGTGAGGAGGGGCCTAAAGTGTAATAAATTAATTCCCCAAGGAGGCCACAACAAAGGCAAGGGCGGGAAGGGTCTTTTTGCTCCTTTTGTTGTAGTATAAATAGAACCTTATAGTGAGAAATCCCTTAGTTCATTTTGAAATCAGAATTTGTAACCTAAACTCTCCAAAATATCTTCTCTCTTCCTCTCAAGGAAGCCGTCCCTAGATCTCACAAGTAGAGGAATACTTGTGTTGTCTCCTTGGCTAGAAACAAAGGTTTTGAGGTTGTTGAGAGCCTCTTGGTCTTTGTAAGAACTTGGTGTTAATATTCATTAGGCTTAGGGTCCTCTCATGTTGTTAGGGTTCTTAGTTTCTTGAATATTGTATGTCAAGTTATCTATCTTTCCTTATCTTGTTGTTATTGTGTTACTTTTGCTTATCTTGAAGTCTAGTGAAGCCGTGTGGGGCTTGTTTCGATTCACTAGCATTGTTGCTTCTCTTGTTATTCTCGGATTGTGACTTTAAAACCGAAAACTATCAATTGTGTTGTAAGCTAAAAACCGAAAACTAAAAGTTGTAGTTCTTGTGGTTGTTGGTTGAAATCCGAACTCTTGTTGTTGTTGGTTGATCTTGCATCATTTGGTATCAAAGCAAGACCGGTTGTGTTCTCACATAACCCATCTTGGGCTTGTAGTTCTCGGCTTAAACAAAACTACACCAAGAAAAAAATTCTGAAATCTGAAATTTCTGTCCACTAAAGTTGAAACCGAAAAGGGTGTTGTATACTTAGATCTAGGAGTCATTTTGCTTGTTTAGTGAGTTTCTAGTGTTGGTTTCTTTCTCACCAACACTAAGGTGTCTAGATCCAAGGTTGAGCTTGAAAAGTTGCATGTTGTAAGGTGGCCGAAAGTTGAATGTTATTGATGACCAAAGAAAAATTGGTGGATGTGTGATAATGTGCTAAGGAAGTGTTGAAGTTGTGAAGTGTGCCTCTCTTAAACTTGTGCATATTGTTCCTATTGTTGAGTGTTCATCTTGTTGTGTGTTCAAGTGGTAAACTTATAAGGTTGATTGTGAAAGACTTGCACTCATCACTTTGTAGACTTGTCAATCACTTCCCTTAAATCAAGGAACCTTGTTTTGTGGAAATTGTCAACCAAATCCACTTTCTTGAGATGGAAAAGGAGTTCAAGACTTCAAATTTTAGTTTCCCACCAAAACACTTTCCAATTTCTTACAAGTTGTGTGAATATTAATTCAAGACAAAAAAAAAAAAGTATATATATACATCCAAACCCGAAGAGAAAAACGTGTGGGCCATTGCATGCTATCATGTCACTATAAGCTCAACTTAGGATATATTCTTTGTTGCTAATTGTTGATTCTTGGTTTCCCTTATTTGGACTTAGAACTAATTAACAAACTAGTAATTATCCACTAGGTTGTCAACTAGTTCCTTGAGCCGTCTATTCGTGTCATCGATTATTTGTGTGCTTTTATTCGTTTGAATAAGTTCCTGATTTTGGTTCTAGTCCGGCAAGAATTCTTTGAGTCTTCAAACAAGAATCCATTCCGGCTAAGAGCTTACTCAAACCTTGTAAACCTCACGGTTACTAGCCAATTATACAACACTTGTGAGACCCGAACTTGTGGTGACTAAGCGGCTAATAACTTGACGATGGAAGGAACAACATCTCATAATTCGGATACTAATGCACTTGATTCAATGAGGACCACTCTTGAGGCCGTTACTCGGACACTTGAAAGAATGAACTCGGAATTTGGGGCCGTGAGAGGGGATTTGGCAGCCATAAGGGGGGAAGTATCGACTATTAGTGGGAGACTAGATCAAGTGGAGAGTCAAAGGAACTCTCGACCATCGACTCCTCTACATGTCTCTACCAATGGCCATGATCGGACCTCCTCCGCAACCATCACTCCCAAAATGGTCCACCAATATGTTAAATGCACCTCAAGCTCCACAAAATACCACCAACCAATCTACACTTTTCCTCCAACCCGAGACTCCACTAGACCACCACATTTCCAAACTCCTCCAATTCCACACGAAGGATTTGGGCGCCAAGCACCACCACTAAATCCGAACCCTCCTTTCCAAGCTCCACTAAACCAAAGACCACCAATTCCAATCCCTACGAATCAAAATGGCCAAGGCCGACCAGCTCACTATGACGGATACGGTAGAGAGGAGGTATGATGGCGAGGGGAGCCTATGATGACGCTTATATGAGGGAGGAGGAGTTAAGAGAGGGCCGGGGGGAACCGAGACGATACCGGGGGTATGGAGATAGGGGAAGCCGACACCAAGAAAGAGACGTAGGTATCAACACCATCAAGGTGAGCCTACCTATCTTTAAGGGTGAAAGTGATCCGAGGCCTACTTGACTTGGGAATCGGCTTGTGACAAAGTCTTCCAAGTTAATGACATCTCGGAAGAAAAGAAGAGTTGCTATGCTATAGCTCACCTTGAGGGCTATGCTAACACTTGGTGGGAATATATTAAACGATTTGGTAATGAATTGGTTGATGGGCAGCCGCCCACCTTGGTTTCGGTTAAGGTATTTGATGAGGCAACGATACCTTCCCGAGAGATACCGACATGAATTGCTTGCTAGATTATATGGCTTGCGGCAAGGAGGCAAGAGTGTGATGGCCTACTTTGACGAGTTCCAACAACTCATGTTGAAGCTTGATCACCGTGGGGAACAAATCAGCCACGACATCATCCGGTTCAAGTGTGGATTGAACAAAGAGATTTCCACTCACTTAACCCTTCATCGGTTTGAGACTATTGATGGTATATTCCAAGCGGCCCTAGAAATTGAGAGGGAACTTAAGGAGAGATCAACCTTCAAGGCAAGGGTCCAAACCCCCTCGGGTTGGACCAAAAACAAGGACCAACCCGGTCCTATGAAGCTGCCCGAACCCAAAACAGCTCCTAAGTTTCCCTCCGAAGCCGGAGGCTCACAAGTACCCCCAACCCAAAGGGGTTCCAATGTTTCAAGTGCCAAGGTTGGGGGCATAAGGCAAATGAATGTCCGAACCGGCGTAATGTGATCCTACGGGAAGGGAAGGTATACTACCTTGGTGAGGAGGTGGTGTCCGAAAGGGGGGAGATTGAGGCCGAGCCTCAAGGATGGAGAGGAAGCCGAACATGAACCAAATGAGGGAAGGAGTAGATGATGGTGAAGATGTCTATCCTCAAGTAGGGGAATGTGTGGTTCCGAACTTTGTGGTTAGGCGCGTTATGATTAGTAAGGCGGTAGATGACCCGAGCCAAAGGGAAAATCTATTCCATACTAAGTGCCTTGTAAAGGAGAGTGTGTGCACCTTGGTAATTGATAGTGGTAGTTGTACCAATGTTGCGAGCCATGCTATGGTGAATTTTCTGAAGCTACCCGACTACGCCACACACTAGTCAGTACAAGCTACAGTGGTTGAATGATTGTGGTGAGTTGAAGGTCACCCCGGGCAATGTGTGATTAGATTTAAGGTGGGCAACTACCACGATGAAGTACTTTGTGACGTGATTCCAATGCAAGCATGTCACTTTGTTGTTGGGTAGACCTTGGCAATATGATAGGTCCACTAAACACGATGGGAGGACAACCGGTACTCGCTTGAGAAGGATGGGCCGAAGGGTCACATTCACCCTCTTTCACCCTCCCCAGTGAATGCGTGGTTACCAAAAAGTGAGAGAATTGAAAGGAAAAGGGGGAGAACCCGAGAAGGGAGAGGAAAAGGGAAGGAGGCCGTAGGTGAGGAGGTGGCACATCCGAGACTATCTCAGCGCCAAAGGAAAGGGAAAACGTAGTGATGTTGGCTAGGAGGAAGGAACCTTTTCATGGACCCACGATGAAAACAAGGCCGATGCTACTTTTGGCCCATTGCTTTCACACTAACCCCACTAATACCTTGTATTTCTCCTTTGATTTCTCGTGTGTTGCAGGATTATGAGGATGTATTTCCTAACGAACTTCCCGCAAGGATTGCCCACTTCGGGGAATTGAGCATCAATTGACTTTGTGCCGGGCTCCACAATTGCCAAATAAGCCGGCTTACTGGAGCAACCCTAGCGATACCAAAGAATTGCACACATCAAGTTGAGGAACTCCTCAACAAAGGTTACATCAAGGAGAGCATGAGTCGGCGCGTGCGCGGTTTCCCGGTGCTTACTAGTGCCTAAGAAGGATGGAACTTCGGCGTATGTGTGTGGACTGCCGAGCAATCAATAAGATTACGGTAAAATATCGTCACCCTATACCTAGGAGTTAGATGATCTAGCTGGGATGAATTGAATGGTTCGTGTTTATTTTTCCCAAGATTGAATTTACGGAGTGGCTATCACCAAATAAGAATGCAACCCGGTGATGAATGGAAAACCGCCTTCAAGACTAATTTGGTCTCTATGAAATGGATGGTTATGCATTTCTGCCGCCCTAACAAATGCTACCAAGTACTTTCATGCGGCTAATGAATCATGTGATGAAGCCATTTATTGGAAAGTTTTGTGGTAGTTTACTTTGATGATGTGTTGGTATATAGTAAATCTATGATGACCATACAATGCATTTAAGATAGTGTGTTTGATGTACTCCCGAAAGGAGAAGTTGTATGCCCAACCCATGGAGGAAGTGTTCTTTTGGTGTTGATAAGTTGTGTTCTTGGGTTTTGTTTGTTAGCTCAAAGGGCGTGGAAGTGACGACTCCAAGATAGACTCTATACGATGTTTGGGCCGACCCCTAAAACTATTGGAGAAATCCGAAGTTTCCTACGGGTTGGCAAGCCTTATATAGGAGGTTTGTCAAAGGATTTAGTTCCATAGCATCCCCTTAACCGAGGTTAATTAGAAAGGACGGACCCTTCAAATGGGGTGAAGAGCAAGCTAAGGCTTTCGAGTCCCTTGAAAGCTATGCTCGTCTCGGCGCCTTTTATTGCAATTACCCCGATTTAGATAAAAATGTTTGAGGTAGAGTGTGATGCTAGTAAAGGTCGGCATCGGGGCTGTTTTGATGCAAGAATGTAAGCCCGTTGCCTATTTCAGTGAAAAGCTCAAAGGGGCAACTCTTAATTATTCGACTTACGATTTGGAGTTGTACGCCCTTGTTAGAGCTTTGGGAAATTGGCAACACTATTTGTGTGGCCTAAGGAGTTTGTGATACGAACGGATCATGAATCATTGAAACACCTTAAGAGCCAAGACAAGCTGAATAGGCGTCATGCTAAGTGGATTGAGTCATCGAAACTTTCCCCTATGTAATTCATTACAAAAGGGGAAAGGAAAATGTTGTTGCCGATGCCTTGTCCCGGAAGCATGTGCTTGTTGCTACCTGTCGTCGAAGTTAATGGGTTTTGAGAGCTTGCGGATGTTGTATCCCGAGGATCAACCTTTGCTCCTATTTTTAGGGAATGCGAAGAGTGGGGAAGGGACCGTTGGCTTAAGGAAAATAACCAT
>JAQZCD010000224.1:0-35704 GCA_030864225.1 Capsicum baccatum var. pendulum | reverse complement strand
CTTGACACAATTAAGACACACGATATATGACATGACTTTAAAAAGATAACACTCAACAATTAGCAGCCTATGATTCTCCATATTAATTTGGACCTATTTTCGTTATTCATAACAATCAGAGCTCGGGTTTATTACCTGGGTTCTTTCTTAGAGCTGACATGTTTCTTCCTCTTTGGCATGCACTTTCTCCTCAATCTTCATAAAGAACTGAAATAAATATCAAAAACTTCTTTTAGGTTTTATACGACGTTTTATAAGACACAAGAAATTGGTCCTTTCCTCTTTCCTTTTCCTAGCCTGCTCTTCAGTTTTGAAACAGAAACTAGATTTATTCTGTTTCACGCCTGGTTGACATGAATTTACACTCTCCTTATCCGTGTACAACAATAATATGTCTAAGATATATGTTTATGAAAACAATATAGAGTTAAAGCCCAAAATTTCTCCATGATATATACCTGTTTACACTTTGATATAATCTATGGCTAACTTTCTCTGTATAGGAAACACGAGAAGCGAAATACTTTCTTGCTATTGGATGTTCTTCAGTGCTACATCATTCAATAATAAACGAGCTTGAGAAAAATAGGATGAATCAGTGCTACCAAAATATACCACATTTTCAACAAGGTAAAGCAGCATACCTTTTATGTTTGTTAAGTACATTAGCTTTTGAACCTGAAGAAACTTGTATAAAGCAAGTTATCTGTTACCATAAAATTAGATGATCAATTTAAGAATAACTGAAGAACAATCTAACTATGAATAAAGTTAAGTAATAGTTCAACAGAATTGAAATAGCAAGTTTACTCAACTGCATTGAAATTTGAAGATAACACTAAGCCAAAACTTGGTAGAAACCTCTGGATCATTAAAAGCTGAATTTCCAGCACTGAGATTAAATTTTGCTTCAGCTTCCAGACGTTCTGGAACACTCTGAAGAACATCGGAACTATTGGTATCTTGTTCAGTCTAGGGTCCAGAATGACAACTTATACTATCTTCTCTGCCATATTCTGTGACTTCAATGTCGCCGTTTCTTGATCCTTCTCCCCCATATTCTGTGACTTCGATGTCTCCTTTGTTAGATCCATCAAAACTCTCCTCAAAGTGTGCAAAATCACCAACCTCATTCACTCGCTCAGAATCTCCATCATAGCCTATATTCTTGGCTTGATACTTTCCATTCTTCGATAAATGGGTTGAGCTATCATAATTTTTATCAAAGCGTGCAGAACGGCCAACTTCATTAACATGCTAATGAAAATGAAAGAGAAGCCACTTTACTGGAGAATGGAAAGTATCAGGCTAGTGAAAATGAAGGTTATGAGGGGCGCTTTAAGCATGTTAATGAAGTTGGCCATTCTGCACGCTTTGATGAAAATTATGATAGCTCAACCCATTGATCGAAGAATGGAAAGTATCAAGATGAGAATATAGGCTATGATGGAGATTTTGAGCGAGTGAATGAGGTTGGTGATTCTGCATGCTTTGAGGAGATTTTTGATGGATCAAACAATGGAGACATCAAAGTCACAGAATGTGGGGGACAAGGATCAAGCAAAGGAGACATTGGAGTTACAGAATATGGCGGAGAAGATAGTATAAGTTGCCATTCTGGACCCTAAACTGAACAAGATACCAGTAGTTCCGATGTTCTTCAGAGTGTTCCTGAATGTTTGGAAGCTGAAGAAAAATTTAATCTCAGTGCTGGAAATTCAGCTTTTAATGATCCAGAGGTTTGTATCAGGTTTAGGCTTAGTGTTATCTTCAAATTTCAATGCAGATGAGTAAACTTGGTATTTCAATTCTGTTGAATCATTACTTAACTTTCTTTTTAGTTAGATTGTTCTTCATTTATTCTTAAATTGATCATCAAATTTTATGGTAACAGATAACTTGCTTTATACAGGTTTCTCCGAGTTTAAAAGCTAATGTACTTAATCAACATAAAAGGTATGCTGCTTTACCATGTTGAAAATGTGGGATATTTTGGTAGTATTGATTCATCCTATTTGTCTCAACCTCGTTTATTATTGAATGATGTAGCACTGAAGAAAAACCAATAGCAAGAAAGGTTGTCGCTTCTCGTGCTTCTTGTACAGAGAAAGTTAGCCATAGATTGTATCAAAGTGTAAACAGGTATATATCGTGGAGAAATTTTGAGCTTTAACTCCATATTGTGTTCATAAATATATATCTTAGACATATTTTTGTTGTACAGGGATAACGAGAGTGTAAATTCATGTCAACCAGGTGTGAAACAGAATGGATCTAGTTTCTGTTTCAAAACTGAAGAGTGGGCCAGGAATAGGAAAGTGGCAAGGACCAATTTCTTATGCCTTATAAAACGTCGTATAAAACCTAGAAGAGTTTTTGATATTGATTTCAGTTCTTTATGAAGATTGAGGAGAAAGTACATGCCAAAGAGGAAGAAACACGTTAGCTCCAAGCAAGAACACAGGTAATAAACTCGGGGTCTGATTGTTGTGACTAACGAAAACAGGTCCAAATTAATATGGAGAATTATAGGCTGCGAATTGTTGAGTATTAGTTCTTTAAAGTCATGTGATATATCGTGTGGTATTAATTGTGTCATGATGAAATTTGGAATTAAAGAGTCGCCAAAAAAGGGAAGATGCAATCTTTTTGAAACGGACTAACAAGGAAAGTATGACAAACAAATTGAAACTGAGGGTGTGTAAAATATCATTGTCAAGAGTTAAATGACAATTATTTTATCAGAAGCTAGAAATACTGACTGACTGTTTGTTTGATTTACTTCATGCTGGCTGTTCGTTTGACTTACTTTGTGCTATATGCAAGAAAAGAAATGCTGACTGTTCGTTTGATTTACATTGTTCTATGTGTAGGAAAAGAAATAAGCAGAGATCAAACAACTATGTAGAAATCTCAATTTCAAAGCAACTCCTATGCCTGCCTTCTATCGTGAACCTGACCACCACTCAGAAAAAACCAAGGTATTATAACATGTCTCAAATAATGAGCATTCAGATCGCCAAATTTCACCTTTCACAAGTGTCTTCCTATTTCTTCAGTTATTTTCTATTTTTCTGTGTTGAAACTAGGTAACATCAAATCCGTGCACTTAGCCTACTGTTCTTACATGAAAGTAAAGCTTGTTTGTAAATATTTTTACATGCTGTTTTACTGGTTTATGGTAGAAGAAAGCACTCTCCTGTCATTTTATGACTAAAATCCCCTTTGTTGGACAAGCGATTTTACCTTTCAAAAAAATAAAACCAATTAAAAAGGGAGAATAGTGGAGTTCAATCTTGCAATCCTTGATCGAAAGAAACATTGACACTAAAGGGCAGAATAGATCATCTTGTACCTTGGTCCTCCTATTATGACATCCTTTAGGGCTCATTTCATTGACATTAGGTATGCGTGTTATGCAGCATACTTCCTTAGGGCCCTATGTTATTTCAATCTCATTGGTCTAGGTGATAAGGTGTACACCGGTAACAGGTTTGTTCAAAGTTGATTTGGTTATCTGTAATGGTATAGTTGGGAACTTTGATTCTCATTGAACTTCAACTTCCTAACATACTTTCAAAGCTGAAATTTGAACAAGAGAATCTTCAATGCCATTGAAATATTACTTAACTTTCTTTTTAGTTAGATTGTTCTTCAGTTATTCTTAAATTGATCATCAAATTTTACGGTAATAGATAACTTGCTTTATACAGGTTTCTTCGGGTTCAAAAGCTAATGTACTTAATCAACATAAAAGGTATGCTGCTTTACCATGTTGAAAATGTGGGATATTTTGGTAGCACTGATTCATCTTATTTTTATAAACCTCATTTATTATTGAATGATGTAGCACCGAAGAAGAATCAATAGCAAGAAAGGTTGTCGCTTCTCGTGCTTCCTGTACAGAGAAAGTTAGCCATAGATTATATCAAAGTGTAAATAGGTATACATCATGGAGAAATTTTGAGATTTAAATCCATATTGTGTTCATAAACGTATATCTTAGACATATTATTGTTGTACAGGGATAAGGAGAGTGTAAATTCATGTCAACCAGTCGTGAAACAGAATGGATCTAGTTTCCGCTTCAAAACAGAAGAGTGGGCCAGGAAAAGGAAAGAGGCAAGGACTAATTTCTTGTGTCTACTCGATAAAGGTCAAACGTCATATAAAACCTAAAAGAAGTCTGTGATATTGATTTTAGTTCTTTATGAAGCTAAAGGAGAAAGTGAATGCCAAAGAGGAAAAAACACGTCAGCTCCAAGCGAGAAACAGGTAATAAACCCGGGATCTGATTCTTGTGACTAACGGAAACAGGTCCAATTTAATACGGAGAATCATAGGCTGCTAATTGTTAAATATTAGCTCTTTAAAAGTCATGGAATTACAGAGTTTCCAAAAAGGGAAAGAGGCAATCCTTTTCAATTGAACTAACAAGGAAATTAAGACAAACAAATAGAAACTGAGGGAGTGTAACATGTCATCGGCAAGATTTAGATGACAATTACTTTATCAGCAACTAGAAATATTGACTGTTTGTTTGGTTTACTTTGTGCTATGTGTAGGAAATAAAGAAGCAGAGATCAAACAGCTACGTAGAAATCTCAATTTCAAAGAAACTCCCGTGCCTTCCTTTTACCGTGAACCTGGCTGCCGCTAAAAAAACACAAGGATGGACAGAGCTTGGAGGAGGCAGGAGCAAGAGCTGCAGTCAGAGGCAGATGGAGGATGGACAGAAAGAGAGAAATTCTAGATATTCTGAGGTCAAAAACTGTTATTTTCTGTGTTGAAACTAGGTAACATCAAATCCTCCATGCACTTAGCCTACTGTTCTTACATGAAAAGTAAAGCTTGTTGTAGATTTGTTTACAAGCTGTTTTTACTGGTTTATGGTAGAAGCAATCACTCTCCTTTCATTTTATGACTCAAATCTCCTTTCTTGGACAAGCGAATTTTACCTTTCAAAAAATTAAAACCAATAAAACTTGCTTTGAAATTTAGTACTCTCTTAGTCTTCATCCTTATCCTCATCTGAAGTGATTATTTTTCCCTCTCACTCCAACGACCTAGTAATATAACTTGCTCTTTTGATTACTTTTATAGGAGCTAGCAAGTAAAACTAAATCACAAAGCAGGCCTTCGACTGCAGCAGAGGCTAGAGCTACTAGTGCAACTGAGAACACTGTTCGTTGTTTAAGGGCAGAAGTTTTTAACAAATGTTCCACTAATGAACATCTAAATATGGCCGATTCACCACAGGTTTCAGAAGTAACTATTCATCTTTCAGCAGAGTTATCAGACAGCAGCGTGCCTTCAGCTGCAACAAGCAAAACGTCCAAACAAACCCAATCAAATAGAATAGTAGCTCTAAAGAGAGAGCAAGAGAAAAGGCAGGTCGCGAATTCTCCAAGACCAAGAACATCTGATTCTATCAGGAGGAACAAGGACTTTAAAGCTGAAGACAAAACAAAGGTTCTTGCACGAAGAACAGGAAACCATGCAACGAGAAAGGATGTTAGAAGTGTGGACTTGAGCCATAGTACAAGAGTGGGTCATTTAGCCGTTGGTGTTGCTTCCTAGATGTATCATCATTTAGTTGTTTCTGTTGGTGTGAATCTTGTTATATTCTCAGCATAGCAAAGATGATTGGTCTCGTATTTGAGACGATAAACTTAGTGAGTATGTTAGCATTTCTGTTAGATATGTTGCATATAATTATGTCTAGTTTCGCATAGATAATGTCTTTGAGCCAAGTTATTGATATACCACAAATGCTGTGCTATTAAAGAGCAACATACTTTGTGTAAAATGTTAAAATTTGTTGTTCAACTGGTAAAGTTGCTACTATGTGACCAGGAGGTCACGGGTTCAATTCTTGGAAACAGCCTCTGGCAGAAATGCAAGGTAAGGCTACGTACGATACACATTGTGGTGGGGCCCTTCCGTGGACACCACACATAGCGTAGCTTTAGTGCACCGGGATGCCCTTTGTTAAAAGTTGTTGTTCAATTAGTAGTCAATATTTTTCACCATTCCTGCTAATGTTTTTACTACTGAATCTCTCTTTCTTTCAATGTACTGTAACATGATTTTGTATCAACTTCCATACTGAATTGAGCAAAGTTGTACTAGGTGGTTTTTGTGACACAAGATGATGTGATTTTTCCACAATGGACTGTAGACGAAATCTTCATTTTTTTCTACATTCTTAAGACTTTTCAAGCAAGATGAGTCGACGTCAGAAATACGAAAGAACTGAAGTGATTATTAAATAATTAGGCCTGACTCAAGACTTTGTTACACTTAGTATCACGTTGAATTGAGTGAACCGTGTCATTTAAAGATTCAACATGCTATCAATATCACATATTTATTTATTCATCGTTCGCTTACGTAAATGTATCCCCCCACCCCCACCCCCCCACCCCACCACCACCACTACAAGAATAGGATAATAGGATCACCATTGTTGGTAGTTGATTGGTATCTCTCATGGAGACTAATCAGTAAAGCACAACCGGTTATTTCATTTCTTTTAATAAAATAAATACATGTACTTTATAATATTCTATTAACTTATTTTAATACTTAATTACATAAGAATCACCATCACATACAAATCATCGAATCAATTCATGCCATAATTTGATATTAACATCATAATATACTTGCTAATATGTCAAGTCTTTCACTCCTTCCGTTTCAAAAATTATGACCTAGTTTGACTTGATACGGAGTTTAAGATAATAAAGAAGACTTTTGAATCTTGTGGTCCTACATTAAAGTTATGTCAAATGTACTAAAGTACCCTTTAATCTTGTGGTCTTAAACATTCCATGTGAAAAGTTCAAAGTAAAGTATTGCCAAAAAGGGAAAGGGTCATTCTTTTTTAAACGGATTAAAAAGTAAAGTAGATCATTCTTTTTTAAACGGAGGGAGTATTAATTACAAACCATAGAGAAAAAATATTGAATGTGTTATATGATTGTGACCTTTTAACACCTTAAGCTACCAAACGAAATAACACTCTCTTTAAATGGCCAATATAAATCATTCACAGCCTGTTAATTTGTGTTTATTTGTTTATCCATTAATTGAAAAGAAAAAAATAAATAGACAGAAATTTGTGGTGTTTTTTTTCTTTTCTTGTGT
Organism: Capsicum baccatum var. pendulum; assembly: GCA_030864225.1. NCBI lineage: Eukaryota > Viridiplantae > Streptophyta > Magnoliopsida > Solanales > Solanaceae > Capsicum > Capsicum baccatum. Next base: position 28,552 of record JAQZCD010000224.1, on the reverse strand, counting down.
TTCTGAGCCATCGTATATTGTTCGACTGTTGATGTATATAAGTTATATTTTATTTTCAAAATATGACAACTTACATCTATTAGTTGTGTAAAAGGATATTATATAATTTACTATATTGTAGAAGGTTACTTGTCGTTAGTTCTTGCACCTAAACAAAACACAAAATAAATCAAGGAAACAACGTAACAACATATTCAATATGATTTTATAAGTGATGTTTGAAAAGAATAAAAAGTATGCGGCTTTACCCTTACCATTTAGAGATAGAAAGACCTTTTTTGATCGGGCTAAAACTTACACGCACCCGGTGTATACACCAAGTCAATACATGCATGCCATTTGTTTGAATTTAAAGTTCATGTTACTTAACCATGATTAATCAATATGTATTTTATTTAATTTAATTACATAATTATTGTAAAGAAAATTAATTTGATGTAAACACTGGGTGTGTATAAATTTTTACCTTTCAATAGATATTCCAAGAAAAAAGAGAAAAGGAAAACAAAAAAATGGTGTCGTTGGAGAAATTAAAAAGGAAAACGAACAACAATAATATATTCAGTATAATTTCATAAGTAACGTTTTAAAATAATAAAATGAATGCAACTTTACCCTTACTTTTTAGATATAGCACAAAATATCATCATTCTCATATAATTTCACTTCTAAAATATCAAAAACATCATAATCTAAGAAGATCAATATATTTTCTAAATATTTACTATTCTTATTTATTTTTTTTCAATTGTAAATAGGAGGGAGAGTAAAATATTTTGGAGGGAGTGTGAAAAAATTTAATGAAAATTTAGGCCACATTTATAGAATGTGGTTTTTTGAATTATAATAATACCACATTTAATAGTATAGTCATATGTGTAAATAAGTGTTGTCAATTATATCGTGATTTGGCAACACTTATAAAGTGCGGTCTGTATCTTTAAAGACCACGCTTTCTAAGCGTTTTGAAAAATAATGTAGCCAGAAACTAAAACCTTAGGCTACACTTTAAAATTGTGGTCTTAAATGGTACATGCCACACTTTACAAGCGTGGTCCAGATTTAATGTAGCCAAAAGACTAAAATGTTGTAATTCTACAATGAACCAAACTGAATCATGCTGACGATGGGTACGAGGCAAACCTGTCACAAAGTCCATGTTCACTTCTTCCCACTTCCAAGTAGGAATGCTAAACTCCTACATGGACCCACTAGGTTTTTTATGATCAATCTTAACCTGCTAACATGTAGAGAACCTAGCTACAAACTCTACATTGTCTCTCTTCATCCCACTCCACCAATAGATTTCTTGCAAATTGTGGTACATCTTCGTGGCCCTTGGATGAATTGAGTAACGCGTGCTATGCGCCTCTGTAAGAATTTGCTACCTCAAGTCATCTACACTCGGCACACACAGATGACCCTACCAGTGAAAAACACCATATCCCCCTTGGGAGAAAACCTCTATCTTATGATCTCTAACTAATTCTTTTAACTTGACTAGATTAGGATCTCTATACTGCTTATCCTTTACTTCAAAAACTAGAGATGATTCTAAACTATTATGAACCCATACACTACCTTTTGCTAAGTTGACTAAGAAGACACCTAGTCGGGAAAGATGATGGACTTCCTGAGCTAACTTCTTCTTACTGTCCTCAACATGAGCAACACTATCCAGAGACAACCTACAAAGAGAATTATCAGCTACATTGGGCTTGACGGATGGTATATCACACTCATGTCATAATCTTTCAACAACTCTAACCACTTTTCCAACGGAGGTTAAGATCTTTCTAGGATAACATATACTGCAGGCTCTTATAGTCTTTGAGCACATCAACATACACCCCATATAAGTAATGCCTCTAAATCTTTAAGGAAAAAACTACTGCTGCTAACTCCAGATCATGAGTAGGATAGTTATTCTCGTGGGGTTTAAGCTGTCTAGAGGCATTGGCTATGACCTTACCTCTCTGCATGAGGACACAACCCAAACCTATTCTGGATGCATCACATTATATAACAAAGCCATCAGAACCATCTGGTAGGGTCAAAGCTGGAGCTATATTGAGTTGAGTCTTCAACTCCTAAAAACCCTTCTCACAAAAATCTGACACTGCAATTTGACCTTGTTCTGAGTTAATCTGGACATAGGGGATACAATAGATGAAAATCCCTCAATAAACCATCGTTAATAGCCAACCAAACCTAAGAAACTCTTGATATCTACTGGAGAGATGGGTCTAGGTCAGTTTCTCATTACTTTGGTCTTTTGGGGATCAACTCTAATGCCATCACCGGAAACTATATGGCCGAGAAAAGCTACTGAACTTAGCCAAAATTTGTACTTATTGAATTTGGCAAATAGTTGATGGTTTCTGAGAGTCTGCAATACTATTCTGAGATGGTCTACATAATTATATTTACCATGGGAGTAAACAAGGATATCATATATGAAGTCTATGATAAACATGTCCAAGTACTGCTTGAACACATGGTTCATCAAGTCCATGAAAGTTGTTGGGGCATTGGTAAGACTAAAGGACATGACTAAGAATTCGATCTTACCATACCGAGTTCTGAAGGCTGATTTTGGGATTTCACATTCCCTGACTCAGACCTGATGATAGCCTAATCTGAGGTCTATCTTAGAGAAATAACTGGTACCCTAAAGTTGATCAAACAAGTCATCAATTTTGGGAAGTGGTTACTTGTTCTTGACCATAACTTTATTTAATTGACAGTCGCCAATGCACTTTCTGATAGAACCGTCTTTCTTTTGCACGAATAGAACTGGTGTTCCCCATGAGGAAACATTGGGTCTGATGAATCCCTTATTGAGGATATCTTTTAACTGCTCTTTAAATACTCTGATTTCTGATGGAGAAATTCTATATGGTGGAATAGAGATGAGCTGAGTATCTGGAAGGAGATTGATTTTGAAATCAATTTCCCTTTCAGGAGGGACTCCGAAAAGATCTTTGGGAAATACCTTTGGGAATTCATAAGCTACTGACACTGATTCAATAGTAAGGGTTTCTGATCTGAAGTCCTGGACTCGGATAAAATGGTAGACGCACCCCTTAGATATTATTATTCTATCCCGAAGGTAAGAAATGAGTTGATCCCTAAGTGCTGAAGTACTACCCCTCCACTCTAGGATGAGCTCATTAGAAAACTAAAAATGGACAATTCTATTTCTACAGTCGACTGAGGCATAACAAGAATGAAACCAATCCATGAGGAAAATGACATCAAAATCAATCATCTCTAATTCGACTAAGTCTGCTGAAGTGACTTTCTGAGATACCACAACTAGGCAGTTCCTTTGTACCCGCTAGGGTATGATGGATTTACCCACTTGGGTAAAGACTGAGAAAGGCTCTACTAGGATTTCGGGTCTGAATATGAAATCAACTACTATATATAGAGTTATAAAAGACAAAGAATCTCCTAGATCTAGCATTGTAGAAACATGCAAATAATAAACTTGTAATGTACTAGTGACCATATTAGGAGAATTTTCCTGATCTTTTCGGGACTGAAGAGCATCGAGTCTATTGGGGCACTGTCCACTGGTGGCAGTAGTGAGGCACCCTACTGATTTAGGTGACCTGACTAAGCTATAAGATGGTTACACTGATGGGACAATCTCTGACTCTATCGTCTAGCTTGTGTAATACCCCGTGAAATTTTTCATTGAAATTTTGTGCATAAACGTGTTGGGTTCTATCTTCTAAAATAAATTATAAATTTTCCATATGGAATGTCTTAGATTATGACCCACCATTGCATAGAGTATCTAATAATCTTTCCAATGATATATGGATCATCCAAAACGGACACCCAAGCGACGAGTTATGAACATTCCGATCAAACTGTGAATAGTAGTGAACAATGACGTATTTTTGCTCCAACTTTAAACGATCATAAATTCTTGTACATAAAGATCTGGGTGATCTACTATATATTAATAGAAATATCTATGAGTCCTCTTTCCAATGAAATTGGTTTCATCCAATTTGTCTATCGGAGCAAAACGTTATGGTCGATCCACTTTAGCCTATAAAAAGAGAATTTTTGGGTCAACTTCAAACGATCATAACTCCTCGTACACAATGATCTGGGTGAGATACTATATATCAACAGAAATATATGAGAGTCCTCTTTCTAATGAAATTGGTTTCATCATATTTAGGTATCGGAGTAAAACGTTATGGTTGATCTACTTCAAACCAAAGGACAGATTTGAGAATTATTTGATTTTTAGGGGCGTTTTGGTCATTCCCCCTCACCCAAAATCTGTCCAAAACCTATATTAAAGCCTATTAGAAGCATTATATGTTATATTTCATTAAATTTCCTCAAACAGAAAATCCTAAGCTCCTACATCCAACTTCAAGAACCTCCAAAGTTCACCATTAATTCTGCAAATTTATTCAAGATTCCAAGTTCCTCATCCAATATCTCCAAGAACCATCATTCAAAGGCGCAATTAACATCTCAAAAATGAGTATCGATCTAAAGTTCATCATTCAAGGTATGTGAGGTTTTTCAACAAGAACTCTCTTTCGTTCTTGTGCCCAAAAGTAATTTTCTTTACAAAGGCATGATTTTTATTTGACTTTTATGAATTTGAAGCATGAACCCATATCTTATGATGATTATTATGAAATCTTGATGTTAATGATTTTGAAAGATGAATTTACATGTGTGGAGATATAAAGCATGAATCTTGAACAATATTTATCATGATTTTGATATTTGGGTCGTGAATCCCCATTGGAAATTGAGTTTTTTTTAGAAAGTGTGTGTTATATGCACGTTGATGTTGAATATTTGAGATATTTTGAATGATTTGACCTTTTGGTCTTAATGGAGTTGTTTTGAACTCGAGTGTGAAACAAATCCACAACGTGGTTGATTTTGATAGATGGGAAGCATGATGGCTCCCGATGTATATTTATATATTACTGAAATTATTTTGTTGTGGATTGTCTTTGAAATGGTCTGAGCTAAGTCTGGGAGAAGTCTTTAGCACCGAGTGGGGGATATAAAGCAACCTTACTTTCCTAGAACTGCGTGGCCCCCGTAGGAGTGAGCCTGAGGCTGATTTATATAGTGATCACTAGTTTGTGTGGATTTGATATCGATAGTCCTACTCCGATGGCAAGGATGGGATGGCTCTCCCCAACGTGGGTTGTATGTTGGACTCCATGTAGCTCACATGGTTTATGTCGGTTATAGGATCTCCCAGTGTGTGTGTGTGTTTCCTTGTGTCTATGGTGAACGGTGAAGTGATTTGAAAGTGGAATTGTGAAAGTTACTCTTTCGAAAGATTTAAATGATATTTACATTATGAGAATTGATATTCTTGATGAACTGAAAGTGATTGACAAATTATATGATGACTCACATGTGTTATTATACTTATTTCATCCTCTCATGATTAAGATGATTTTCTCCGGGCTATGTGAGTCTTTCATACATCCTGCATATTTCTTATAAATATTTATGATGATGATGTTTATAAAACTGCATACACCCCTATATACTCGGTTCCTTTCCATGGTACTGACCCACATTTTTGGATGTGGGCTGCATTTTCTCGGAATATAGGTTCAGGTGCTTAGTTCCAGGTTCGACAGTGATTCTTCAGACACGCTGTTCTACATCCTCTGTTGTGGTGAGTCCTCATGTTCCGAGGACGTGATGTCTGATGTTGGTTTTACGGAATTGTTTACATTTGATAACTGAGTATGAGTCAGTTGGGACATGTCTCAATGGCTCACTGGTTTTATTGATTTTCTTAGAGGCTTGTCAGACTAGTATAGATGTTGGGAGTTGACTAATAAGTCGTATTTTGTTATCTTTCTGAAATTCTTTTATTCTTGGATGATGATTACTCTATTGATATTTGAGGGTTATTTATTGAAACCTCGTTGATTTGTGTTGAACTAAATGAAAATGGATTAAAGGGTTAGCTTGGGGCTACTCATAGCTTCAAGCACTGTGTGACGCTCCGGGACCCGTTTTTCGAGGCATTATAGCTTGCCACATCCAAAACATACATTACTTCCTGCTTTATAGAAACCCTAATAGTTCCTGCCACACTACTGGAAGAGAGGATTCATTCGGGCACTGCTAATACTACCTTAAGGTTTAGGTCCTGATGCCCTATCTCTGTTGCCATCTGTGAATTTCAGAACTGGAGCACTAGCTGAAGACGGGGCTGGAACTGAAGATTTTGGGCAAAAATGAGAATGATTCCCACCTTTTAACTTAGGTTGAGCAAAGTTGAAACTACCTGTTCTATCCCTCTTATTCTGTTTCTTTCTCTTCTTATTTTTTTGCTCTTTGATCTGTTGAGCATGGACCATCAGTCTAGAAAAGTCCATCTCACTAATAAACATTATGGTTCTGCACTCCTTAACCCTAATATCACTCACCCCAGACACAAACTTGCTCATCTTAGACCTGTCATCTTCTACCACGTGAGGAGTATATCTTGCTAATTGAGTAAACTTTAGAGAATACTCTTTCATCGTCATGCTTCCTTGCTTCAGATTGGTAAATTCTAGAACGTTTGCTTCCCGCAACTTCTGTGGGAAGAACCTATCCAGAAAAGCAGTGGCAAACACCTCCCATTCTATAAGCCCTACGTCTGTGGCTCTTTCTGCTTTCCACCGTTTGAACCACGAGTGAGCCATATACTGCAACTGATGCATCTAGCTCAACACTCTGACTAGTCTTCATCCCATAATATTAGTAACTTTCTGCATCCGATTAATAAATTCCTGATGGGTCCTCATCGGACTTAGTCCTGGTAAAAGATAGAGGGTTCATTCGTGAAAAGTCCCAAATCTTGGCAGTCGTTATGTTGGCCACTGGGTTGGCTGGAACAACAGCTGGGCGCTTATTCTAGGCTTCTACAACATGATCTAGGGTGGTGAAAGCTGTTCTAAACTCAATATGGGAGACATGTTCGTCCAAAGGATTTAGCTGGACGGGCTGGGGTTCTATTTGGTCTCCCGTTCCTCTTCCCTTAGTTAATTTGGGAGGCATGATCTGTAAATGGAAGAGAAACTTGGATTAGATAGAGAGTTTAATTGGAGCTCCTGCTTACTTGCACTACATGAATACTGAAAGAAGGGAAACTGTTCCTAAAACACCTCGTAGCCGCCTATCCATAAATCTGGCGATTACATACCCATGCACAGGACTCTACTAGATGTGGCTTTCAGACTTCCTAGGATTCTATTGAACCTTGGGCTCTGTTACCATGTTTTGTAGTGCCCCGAGTCTGTACCCCGGATGCTACACGACGTTAATAATCTCAAAGCACTACTAGCTAACCCATGACTGGTACCTACTGTGAGTGGTGAATAATAAAGATGTTGTAATAACAAAATAAGGAAGTAAATTCAGAAACTACCATAAGGTTAAAATCTGAAAACAATACAGTATATGGAAAACTGAATGCTAGAAAACAACTGTCTGAAAACACTCTAGTCTGATAAGCCTCTAAACTTTCTGAAATATAGAGTTGATGGGACAAGTCCCCAACTAACTCCGACTAACTGCTGAAATAACTAAAATGCTAAAAATAATCATGTCCTGAAAATATGTGGACTCACCACTACGCTGTCTGCTAAGAGCTGTATTACTGGGAAAGTTCTGGGGCCCGTGCGTCTGAACCTATGATATAACATATCATAGCACAAAAAGCATTCATCAGTAATTTGAATGTACTGGTATGCTTAGGAGGTAGGCTGAAATGCATGGGTTCATGATGCATGAACAATACTAACTAAATAACATAAATATGACTGAATAGGAGTGCATGCATAAATATATAGACTGTGACTGAAACCATGATGGTACCGGATACTAAGTTTGAATACTAATTTACTAATATCTAAGTTTACTGATACTGTATTACAAATTATCTGGATGATCGTATCTAACAGTCCTAAAGTCTGTCGAACTATTGTGAGTTCTAATCTGAGACTGAATCTGAAACTGAGACTGTGGGAGGTAATCATCTAATCGACATGCCCCTTTTCTAAAGAGATTTTGGGGTCCAATATGTAACCCCAGTTGGAAGGGTGCCAGTACCATGCCATGGGTAAATAAAACTAGAGAGATACCCTTATCTGGTAGGTACCTTAATGAGAAAAGTGGAACCCTCAACTAACAGTTTAAAACACCTCATCAACCCTCGACTGGCAGGTTTGATGTCTCAACCTACGCTGGCTACATAGTTCTGGAATGCAAGGATTGATTATAATAATCACACCATCTACTGGAAGTTGAGTCCCCATCCTTGGGTTCACTCGGTGCTGAATCCTACTACTAACTGAATAGATACTGAACTGATTTCCTAGTTCATACTAGTCTTGACTGAACTGTTACTTAACTAGACTGGATTACTACTGAGTTTACTAAGCTTTTCCTGGATTCTGGAACTGACTAAAAGTGCCACCGATCATGACCAGACTGAGACTATTCTGTAACTGACACTGGCTCTAGGTATACAGCTAAACTGTTGGTTATTAAATACCTCCAGGACTTGATAGCTTAAAGAGTAAAGATTTACATAAATCTTGAATGCACAATAATGGCCACATGTTCATAATTCAAATTCTGAGGCATTTCATCAAACACTTGTAAATCTTGAACTTGTACATATATAGGGATGCATGCTATCATGTCATAAGTATACTAACAATTCACATAGGCATTTCAACAAACACCTTCAAGGCATAGCTTTAACATAGGAGGCATCACATGTAGTTCTTTCATGAGCTCATAATTAAGATCAACAATGGATCAAATTGCACAAATTGGTATTCTGGCAAACACATAGGAGGCATCACATTATTCTTGGGCATGAATAATAAATCAATACATCATGGCTACATTAATCACTGAAATTTCAACGATTTCAACCCACATGCTAACATACATTCATGAAATTCATTAAAGACATCATCTTGGAAATCACACAACAACATTAACCCAAATACATACAACCCATTACATGGAAATCATGATTTAAGATTTTAAAAAGGGTTTCTTGAACTCAAAGGGTGAAAGATACCTTGAAGGAATACTTCACATACCTTTATGCTTGTTTTTGAGAAGATTGATGGTAGAATTCTTGAGATTTGAGTCTTCAATTGAAAACCCTAATGCTTGTTCTTTAGAGAGTTTGAGAGAAAGAATGAGATTTTTCCCTACAGGCTGATGATTTCTTGTTAAGGCTGAAAAAGGTAGGAAAATGATCCATTTTCCCCACAAACCGTATTAAAATAATGCTGAACAGGGCTGCCCTCACGTCGCGACCCTTGCTTGGATTAATTAGCCATCGCGACGTGACCCCTATTCAGGTCAAGTAGCCATCGCGGTGCGATCCTTACTTGGGTTGACTGGCCCTCGCGATGCAGGGCTATCGCAACCCTTTACTGTTTTGGGCATCAAAACTCGCCCTTATGCTTGTCCAAAAAATCTGAAACTCACTGAGATGACCTACAAGTGACCCTGATCATGAATTAATTTAAAAATCAACTAGCTAAGGATGGGAAGGTCGGAAATAAAATCCTCCAAATTTTCAAGTCCAAAATGATTCTTAGTCTTGATACTTAGCTAAAATTTTCGAAGTTTGGGACCTCTTAGTAGGCTTAAATGACTGAGTTAAGATTAGAATTTTGTGGGGTCTTACAATATCCCCCCTTTGAGAACATTCGTCCTTACATGAGGCTGACTAAGCTGAGATTACTGATGTACTGAACTTATTGATTGGACAAGAACAATGAAACATGATTCAAATTACTAATATACTGAGTTTTTTATACTGAACATGTATATCTGAATGTAATGAATACATGAATAAATATACTGACAAACTGGGTTTGTATACTGAATATGCATATCTAAATGCAATGAATACATGACTGAAAAAAGTTCATGAATGAATGACTAAATATGCAACGGTAACTGATACCAAGTTTTGCAAGGGAATACTAAGTAAGTTTTAAGGAAAACTGTTACCTTGAGCTAAGTTTGAGTTGGCAGAGAAGAGGTGAGGTTAATTGGTTTGCACATCTGCTTCTGTTTCCCAGGTAGCTCCCTCAACGGACTGATTCCGCCAAAGAACTTTGACTAGAGGGACTTCTTCGTTCCTCAGTCAACGAATCTGATAGTAAAGGATTTCGACTGGAACTTCTTCATAAGAGATATTGTTTTGAACATATATGCCCTCTATTGGGACTATGACTGCTGGGTCACCTATACATTTCCTTAGTAAGGAGACATGAAACACTAGATGGACTGAAGTTAGATCTGAAGAAAACTCAAGCTCGTAAGCTATCTTTCCGAAACGGTTGAGAATTCAATAAGGACCGACATATCAGGTACTGAGTTTCCCCTTCTTTCCAAACCTCTTCACCCCTTTCATGGGAGAGATTTTCAAATACACATAGTTACTAATCTTAAACTCTAGATCCTTTCTGCACACGTCTGCATATGATTTCTGTCGGCTCTGAGCTGTCTTAAGCCTTTCTTGATCAACTGAGCTTTTTCCAAGGTATCAAAAACCAAATATATATAAACGTATATCAAAATATTTGAAAAATTCTTCATCACTCACTTCAATCTAGATCCAGTTGAGTTGTGGCACCCACCATTCAAAATTGATCCCCCGCATTTATCCTACACATTCAAAATGAAACAAATAATTAGAAGTAAAATTATGCTCAACAAATATACAAATATTTTTTCAATCTTGAATGAGGAAGTATAAGAATCCAAACTTACTTTAATTCATTAAATCAAGTTAAGTTTCTTGTGAATTTGTAAGATAAAGTACCTTTTAATGAACAGAAGCATGAGTTGGGCCGGAAGAATTTGAAAGAATTTTTCCTCTTACAGCCTGGGCATTACTCACACCAGGTGAAAGAAAAGTCTGAAAAGTCTAATGGCATATCTCTTTAGATCCCAACTTAAATATCAGGACATCTCATAGATACTTTTGATGCTTTTCTTTCAGCAAACACAAGGAAGTTAGATAAAAGGCCAAACAAAAACAATGCACACCATAAGAAATTGACAATTTTTAAACACTGCTTCTTGTTCTACTTTATTCAGAACACAAAGAAGAATCATGACAAAATAGGTTGGCAGAGGCAGGAGCATCTGCTAAATCACAATCTCTAAAATGTAAAAGCTCAAATGATATTTCCCAATGAATATAACGAGGCCTTAGATAAATAAATATTCCAATATTATTTAGATAAAAATGACTAAATCAGTGCCCACTTTCAGATGAAAAATGATGAATTTGATTCACATGTGAAAAAGTTGGCAATCAAATGGTCATACTATTTTTCACATTCATCCAGTAATACTCCAAAGAATGATAAGGATACAGAACAAATATATTAGGCATTCAATAAAGTGAAAATAAAAAAGTCGTAGGAGTTAACAAGTTTCCTCAAACTAGATCTAGAAGCTGAAGAAGGTTTACTTACCAAACCAGAGCATGGGAATCTGGGAACCTGGACATTGCTTCCTGGAGGCTGTCTTTATCAGTCAAAATATCTAGAGAATTTCGCAATTGCGCTGCCAGCTTTGTTACTCTTTCCACAAGCTCATCATCTGATATGGAATCCTGAGAATCTAAAATTTCAGGTGCATAAATAGATGCAGCATCAGAGTATCTTCTAGAGAATTTAACACCTTCCTTCCAATTTACATGGTACAACAAAGAAGCAAAGGTCAAGAAGACATACGCCTCTTGAGGATTAGTTATTAGTGCTAGATGAAATGCCAAAAGTGCAACCCTGCTCACATACATCAATCAAATGGAAAAATATCAAGTATCCTAGCCACTAGAAGCCGATTTCTCAACACTAGCTCAATAAATTTAAATCAACTTACCACAAACTATCATCAGAAGGTTGACCACAGGTGACTAACTGATCCAAAGTGGAAAATAGTTTCTGCAAAATGTTCAGACCAATAAATTTAATGTGTGAAAGACTACTGAAGACTCAAGAAAACATGCATAAGGCGAAAAGATAAATATGCCAGACATAAGTGTGTGTGAATATGCTCATATATATGGTTGTGTGTGGGAGGAGGCTAAAGCTAGATTTCAGGAGGATGCACGGAAGCAAGAAGACTCACCTCCAAACTCTTTTAACTCATCGTGGTACCTCCAAGTTTATGCCTAATAGAAGATTCGCCTCCCCCAATCCACAAGAACACTAGCTGGCAGAATTGGTTTCCCTCACAGATTCATACAGTGGACCATGGCATGTGACCATGTGTTACCTCAGTCTTATATTCTTGGTGCTAAATGGAGCGTTGACAAAGCCTTTTCATGGGTAAAGAGGAATTAGACAAGGTAACCATTTATTACGCTGCCTCTTTGTTATTTCTATGGAGTACCTAGAAAGAGAGCTGAGTATGTTGGCTACTAATCAAGATTTTAAGTATCATCCCAAGTGCAAGAAACTTGGTGTTATGCATATATGTTTTTGCAAGAGACCTTCTGATCTTTTGTAAAGCTGATCTAGTCTCTATTGGCATGTTTCAATCTACTTTGCATATGTTCTCTTGGGCATCAGTCTATAAGCCAACAATGATAAGATCTCAATATACATATCTGGGGTTAAGAATTCTATCAAATAGTAAATTTTGCAGTGTTTGGGACATGTGAAAGGGAGTTTACCATTAAAATACTTGAGAGTACCCTTATTATCTAGGAAGATATCTATTAATTAGTGCTTGCCTCTAGTTGAGAAGATATTGGACAGAATGAATCGTTGGTCAGCAAAAATACTATCTTATGTAGGAATAAAGTAGTTATAGAGGTATTTTGTGTTTGGAATTCAGTTATCCTGGAGCCATATAGTCATACTCCCTAAGAGCAGCATGAATCGATAACTGTTGTAGAGGGGAAGAAGTACAGAAAGCTGATGAAGAAGTGATGCCTAAAGCTGGTGAAACAGTTCCAACAATAGTGGAAGAAGTAAAGAAAGCTAATGAAGAAGAGATGCGGACGATTGAGGAACCTCCAGCAACTATAATATAAGAGGTAAATAAAAGCGTCGAGGAAGAGAATCCAGTTGCTGATGAAGCATTGACCCTAGCAACTAACGAGGTAAAAAAGGTTGATGAACCACCAACTCCACCACCAGCCACAACTCACGATAAAGAGAAGCCACAAACTGAGGAAATCATACTTGCTACTCCAGCAGAATCAGAAGAATAGACAGCAGACAAGAAAATTTCTACTGTTAAAGAAGTTAAGAAAAAAGATGAAAGACATGCAATGGATGTCACTAGCAAAGATATTCCAAAATTAGCCAAGGAACCTACCATACTATTACCGGTTCTAAGCTGGGGATCTATCGAAAATAGCATCTCTACTTCACCTGAGGTAGTGGTATGGTCTGCGTTCACTCTACCCTCCCTAGACCCCAACTATGTGGGAATATATTGGGTATGTTATTGTTTTTGTTTTAGCCAAGGAACATACCCCTGAACTAGAGCTTAAAGTATTCTTGATCAAGATGCTCATATAACCAAAAGGGAACCGGAGGTCCAACCAGAGGGTGGAAATGTTGAAACTTCAGACAAAAAATCCGAAATAGAGCCTACTGAGGAAAAGACAGAGCAGCAGCAATAACAGTTGACATTGTGGAAACACTTGAGGCTACTGAGAAAAAGAAGAAGCAAGTATATATAGAAGCCAGTGAACAGCAAAAGGCTAAAGAGGTAGAAGTCCCAAAAGCAGAACCCATGGAAGAAGATTGAGAACCAGTTCCCGTTGTAGAGGAAAAGCTAACTAAAGCTTCTGAAAAAAATAAACAAGAATATGATAATAAACACTCGGTTGATATGGCTTGATCATCTCCGTCTAATTTTACAGTTTCTTCTCTATTTACAAATTCCTCACTTGAGACCTGCTGAATACAAGAGGTCCAGATTACCTAGAAACAGGACAGTCAACCGTTCTTATGGTGGTATGTTGAGAATTTATAATATTCAATATGAGAGTTGTCAATTAGCTACCCCAAAAATTTAACATCTTCTTGATAGGTGTTCACTAAGACCAACAAGAGGAGAAGCACCACGTGCTAATAAAAGTAGAGGCATGAGGGTTGCAAAACTTTGCATCACACTCTGTCTGACAGAATGATCTGAATCACTCATACATCTCAGAAGGGGAACTACTAAGAGGGGAGCATATGGAACCAGCTCAATATCAAGTCCTTGGACAAGCAAGCTGCCAAGTATGCCATCTCCTTATTTAGAATGTATAGATATAATGTCACCTCACATAGGCACCACATTCTAAATAACTTAGGCTAATCACATTCAATTTCATTGACTTGGCCATAGTTGTAATACATCCAGATGCAGCTAAAGCAATATGCGAATGATGAGCAAATCTGAAAATGCATGGAAGGAGAGTGAGGAGCTTAGGTCTTAATGTTTCATCCAACATCGATGCAAGGGAATAAACCACCTGCCACACAAATGAAAAGAGTAAGAAGACAAAGACAATTCTTAAGTCTAGGAAAGCAAAAGAGTGTCTTACTGAAATGGGCTTGAAACTAATAAAGTCTTCACGAATAATTTTGAAAAAGTAACAAAGAAAGTGGTGGGAAATGTTAATTGGCATATACTCCCTCTGGTGTTTTAAATCATGATCTGTGTTTTACTTCTGAGTTAGGTGGTGTTCCCCTACAAGTCTGAATATTCCACGGGCTGTATGAAATCCGCCATTGACTCGGCGGGGAAGCCCCCAACCCAAGTGTGCCGCAAGGGTTGGAGTCTCTGAGTCTGATACGCCACAGGACATTTAAGTCAGCGCATAATAATATACCCGGGTTGGCAAACCACGGTTTTAGGCAATGAGTCGCTTGAACTCAAGCCCCTCTTCGGGGGACCACCTAACATCTCTGTATGCCCATTTTAAACCTTTTCTGTACATGCAACATTCTGAATGTCTAAAATCATGAAAGTCTGAAATGTCTGTTAGTCTGAGTCTGATATGGCATTTGTCTGGGTTGGTATCGTCATACCAAGACTTGCAAGTCCTATTTCTGAGCCATAATGTATTAAGCAAGAGCGTTCATTCAAAACATAGTTTAGACCACCAAAACATGTACTGATGTAAAGGATTTCATATTCCGAAACTTAAAGTTCAATTCATGCAGAAATTTCATCAAACATATAGTGGTCATGTGCATCTTGGCAAAACCATGCATTCTTGCATTACATGCATATTCAACATTCACAACCCTCTCTTTCGCGTTCAAAAATCATATTCCAAACATAGCAAGAGTCAAAGCACCTCATATCATGATTCCTTTTCTTCAAGATGTATTTCAAAACAATTTATATTGCGTGAAACATGAAAATTTTACATTAAGAGAGAGAGGTTTCATGAAAATCATGCTCTCAATTTATATATGTATAAAAACTGTCAAATCGCTTTGGAGATGGTCAAAAGACCAAAACAATGATGTTAAAACATCTTATACATAAATATATATATACATAATTTAAAACCCCGTTCTAAAACATGATTTTTCTATGCCCATGAGAATTTAGGAAAACTCCGCGTACCTCTATTTCCAAGGATAATAGATGTTTCTTGAAGCTTGCGGATTGGTGATTCCGAATATGTAATTATCTTCGAAAACCTACGGTCGAATCTTGAACTATTTGGGTTTTTATTTTGAAACCCTAAGGAGATTTCTTGAGCAATTTTGGGGAAAGTATGTGTATTATGGTGTTTGAGGGATTAAATCCCGTGTTGGCGGTATATATAGGGGTGGAGGATGACCAAAATACCCCTAAGGAACAATTAAGGTCATATTTGTCCCTCAGTTGACAGTTTGATAGGCTGGAGTAAATCGATTATAACTTTTTAGTCATATATTCAAATTGGATGAAACCAACTGAATTTGAAAGAGGACTCAAATATCTTTCGTTTGATATATATAGCTTACACAGTTCATTATATACAGGGAGTTATGATCGTTTGAAGTTGACCCTGAAATGCTGAAAAAACTGGGCAATAGGCCATGCGTTTTGCTACTGTTTTGAAATCCAAACGCAGCCTTATGCATTCCGAAAAATTCCAAAACTTATCCGAGATGTACTATGAGATTCCCCGATCGTAACGCAACTTGAAAATCTAAAAATGAAGGTCGGGAATGTCTAGAAGTTGTATCCCGAACTAAGTCATTTCAACACTTAGAAAAAATTTAAAACTTAAGTCTAAAGCTCAGAAATTACAGTCTAATACATGCATGACTTTTACGGGGCGTTACATTATCTCCCCCTTTAGATCATTCGTCCTCGAATGACGGGTAGGAACTTGTTGAAGCCTTAAAGATATAGAATGACACGGACATGACATGTCCTCTAATAAAGAATACACTGATTTGAAACATGACCATATGGCAGGAACTACTGATATTTTGAATTCTTATATCGGACACGCATATCTGATGCATGGATCTGTCCTTGAGTTGTTCTCATGAACGCAGGACTAAATACACTGATAAGCTGAACTTTTTCTATTGAACATGCATTTTTAATGCACGCATATCTGACTGGACTAACGTATGAATGTATGACTGATTACGCAAAGATAACTGGTGCGAGGCTTGTAATAAGCATCTATACATGCAACTGAATGAGGTATCTCACCCTTGGGACACTATGTCCCTCTATGATTGCTCAATTCATTAAGATACTTGGAAAAAAAATATTGAGGCGATGCACTAGGCACCTACAAATTGAATCATAACTGAACATCTGGAATCTGAATCTAATGCATGACACATGAACTGAGCTATACTCGCAATTACTGGTATACTCTATCTTGGAATAGTAGCATGTCTGAGATTTCGGGTAGCATGAATAAATGAAAAGACGAGAAAACAAGTCATGCGAATCTGCCTGTTAAACTGACTTACTAACTATACAGATTGAATTATGCTGGACTTTCATACTTAACTGGAGTATCTCTTCAACACTCTCTCTAAAGAAGTTCTAACTGTAATGGGGAGCCACGAATCTTGGGTATGGATTACGCAAGACATCCAACTGAGGAAATCACAACATTGACTCTACTCTGCAGTCTGGAATATAGACATATAACTCCTAAATTAGGATACAATTTTCAGACCTTTGGCAATACGACTTCTTACTTTCAGGCTTAGCGCACTTCCCGAACATCCCTTAACTATACAATTCCCTATAAATATGATATTCATTCAATTCAACTTAAATTTCTCATATGAGCATTGACAAATTTTTCTACTAATGTCTAAAATAGCTTAATCCTTACCCCGCGATCAAGCCTAACTCTAAGTCACAAAAATACAACATGCTACACCACGCTATTATTCTAAATCATATGATGCCACCTTCTATACCTCTTTTAAAGATCACATTCTAAGCATAACATGCCTTAACCACTTTAATGACTACTCTGAACTCTTAATATGAAGTCGCTAATGCATATTGCAACCTTCCACTACAATCCCAAAACGTCATTCAAACCTAATTTATAACCACATGTTAACTTCAAGGCAAACACCCATAAATACATACTTCACATAGTTTCTAAACTATTATCAATATAACTCCCACGCGCTATCCTAAAAACATACACACACAAACTTTTCCACTAAACATCACATGTATCAAAGATTGTCCCCAAATCTCACTTCATACTTATGGCCTTATCTAAACAAATGTACTATGATCTTCCATCAACAAGAACATTTACATCATCACCACTATCATTGCATAGGGAGGTCACTAAAAGGTTAAAACATAAGACCCTGAAGCATGAAAAGATTTTTATATGGGACCGAACGCAGTATAAAGAGTGAGTACATGCGTCATGAATTGCATGACCTCAACTACAGTTTCTAACATAAGGAATGTAATTCCGACTACTTGAATGAACTAGAACTCATTATCTTGGAATTGGAAGAGCACATGACTCTCTATCATTATCACTGAAAAATACTAAGATAAGAATGGGTTGAGTCTCACCCTCACTTTCTAACGTTCTAAATCATATTGCATCACTACTAGAATCTGAGAGCCTTACTTGGTCATTCGTTCTGTCATCTCCCCCTTAGCTTCAAGTCATCATCTAGAGTTTAGGAGATCCTTTACCAGATTCTAATTGAACTACAGCTTACTATACTCTAGGGTCTGAAAAAAAATAATAATACATGCATATCATAGAACTTAGCCCGAATGACTACCTTCCAGGATACACTCTATCTTTCTCTAGCCACCAATAGTCATAGTATAATGCTTGCACACTTATTCTGTCGGTTCAACCTTCAAAAGTCAAGCTTAGATGCTAGCACTTAACATGGATATCACCAAGCCTTTGATGAACCATATCTCTTTCGATAGAGCATACCACTATTGCGACTTCAAATTTATATCCCTCTACTATGAGAATCAAGATCACCGCAAAAGGCCCAACACTATCAATCAAAACACCTTAACATGGCCATTTAGATCACCATGTCCCATTTAACTAGTCTTTCTCCACTTAACAATTCAATGGTACCACTAGCCACGCACAACAAGTAATAGCCTTAGAAAAATACCGCAACCTCATGTCACCTTAGGCATACTTCTACATCATACATGCAATATCATACACCACTACGAATCAAATAAACTTACTCTATTGTATGCACCGTTTAAGTCTATTAGATCACTTCTATACAACTAGTATTCATTAACCAAGAAATCTTCACATCCACCTTTATGGACATCAACTGTTCAAACTTAATATCTAGTGCTATGCATGATTTACAACCCAACCTTACCACGAAATTTTCACTTGGAAACTATGAAATAAACATCACGAAACACTAGTGCACTAGAACTTCTTAACCCCAATAATCGATCATGACCTAACGGTTTTTCATTATCATAATCCATTAGCATGTACTATTTCAGCACATCAAGCCTACTATTTTAATGCCACAAAATATGCATCATCAAACTCGTTCCACTATTTACCACCACACCATTTAAATTCAAGCCTATAGTTTAGTATCAATCATTTACCACCAATGAAGAATGAAGCATAATATAAATATACTAATCCATCAAATTGGGATATTCTACCCAAATATCTCAAAAATCTACTACATACCTTCTCACACGTAGCACTAGTTTACAACTACCAACGGAAAGAGGGTCAAGGGGGTTAAAGCCTCATAATAGACATGGTCAACCTTATCCTTATATTATAACCCCGTACAATCGT
Organism: Capsicum baccatum var. pendulum; assembly: GCA_030864225.1. NCBI lineage: Eukaryota > Viridiplantae > Streptophyta > Magnoliopsida > Solanales > Solanaceae > Capsicum > Capsicum baccatum. The sequence continues at coordinate 9,207 of JAQZCD010000224.1, read as the reverse complement.
ATCTACTTATACTTTTTTCTCACATCACAATTACTTACCCAAGCATACATTTACACTACCTTCAAAATCCACAACAACCATGAGTCTATAGTTATAACCTACTAGCTAATCTGGCCATTTTCATACTTCAAGCAAGAAAAATTCACCTCGCCTAATAACTCCTTCTCTGTCTTCTACTAATAAACTAACACACAAGGACGAATCGCTTCATTACCAACTCTATCTCATGCAAAAAGATTCAGCTATACATATATTCAACCAACACAAGAACCACACGATGAATGACAAATTGCTAGTGAATCGAAATAGGCCTCACACGGCTTCACTAGACTTTGATTTTTTTGTAGTTTGAACAAGAAAATAAGAAGAATGACAAGGCAACTATTCTAGTGAATCAAAAGAGCCCACACGGCTTCACTAGACTTTTTAGTTTCACCAACACGATGATAAAATATTTTCAAGAGATAGAAACTTGTCACACAACATTCCCTAATCTGAGAATACACATCTTACTTTGTATAGATAAAAAAAATCTTAGTCAAATATTTCCCCCACAGATTATCATACAATCCACACAGGCTACTTGCTACCAATAGGTCATGACACTGACACTTTAACTTATACTACTATTTGGGTGGAAATACAATTCCAACACTTCTACTACACATCTTTTCCCTTAAGCATGACATCTGCAACATAAATTTCTGAAAAAGGCCGAATATACTCAATACAGAAGGCTGAAAAGCACGATTTCATCAAGATCAAGGTTCACACTAGAACCCATACACTCTGAAGAAATAACAGACTCTTCTCAAGTCCTTGCACAATTTTAAGATCTTATATGACGCGATCCGAAGGGACAATACCATTTAGACTCTAAGCTTCTGCACTTGATTCACCCCAGAAATGTGATGGGTCTGAGAACACCGGAGTAAGGAAAGAATTTGGGATGATTTTACTTTCATATAGACGTCACCATAACACGAATTAGAGTATGAAGGAGGAACATTCTGACTCTGTTCACCAACTAGAACATGAAGAAAAGAGAGACATTCCTAAACATCTTGAGACTCCTGCTTATAAGTGTGGCGCGCTACACACCCATAAATAGAACTCTACTTGACGCAATTTCGCAGACACCCTAGGACCATGAACCATGCTCTGATACCAAATTTGTCACGACCCGAGCCTAGGCCCTAGCCGTGACGAGTATCCCGAACCATGAAGGCCCGGAACACCCATTCTTTATCTGGTTATCATGCACAACATTCGTAATCATAATAAAATGTGGAATTGAAACTGAGTACGGAAAACATGGGTCAAGCTTTGCAACAATTTCTGAATAATACTATCTGACATCAGTCTCCGAAATCTCTACTAAGAACACAAACATCTGTCTGAAAAGAAACTGGGACAAGGCCCCAGTAAACCAAAAACATAATAAATAAGATAATGTCTGACATAATTAGGGCTTCCGAATGATAGAAGGCTCACTACTGTGAGATCAAGTCTGCAAATCCGAGAATATCTACTGATTAACTGGACCCCTAGACTGTGCCTCAGAACCTGGAAGGAGGGGGGGTCAGCACAAAAAGTATTGGCATGCGAAGCAATCCAAAAATAGTATAATGAAACATACATACATATATATAAGTGAAAGCAATTTTTCATCAAGACATCATGTATAAAACTATTTCTGAAAAATACATGGGCACTTTCTGAAAACATGCAACCTGTCTGTTCATTTCAAATCATGATCTGTGTTTTACTTCTGAGTTAGGTGGTGTTCCCCTACAAGTCTGAATATTCCACGAGCTGTATGGAATCCGCCATTGACTCGGCGGGGAAGCCCCCAACCCAAGTGTGCTGCAAGGGTTGGAGTCTCTGAGTCTGATACGCCACAGGACATTTAAGTCAGCGCATAATAATATACCCGGGTTGGCAAACCACGATTTTAGGCAATGAGTCACTTGAACTCAAGCCCTCTTCGGGGGACCACCTAACATCTCTGTATGCCCATTTTTAACCTTTTCTATACATGCAACATTCTGAATGTCTAAAATCATGAAAGTCTGAAATGTCTGTTAGTCTGAGTCTGATATGGCATTTGTCTGGGTTGGTATCGTCATACCAAGACTTGCAGAGTCCTATTTCTGAGCCATAATGTATTAAGCAAGAGCGTTCATTCAAAACATAGTTTAGACCACCAAAACATGTAACTGATGTAAAGGATTTCATATTCCGAAACTTAAAGTTCAATTCATGCAGAAATTTCATCAAACATATAGTGGTCATGTGCATCTTGGCAAAAACCATGCATTCTTGCATTACATGCATATTCAACATTCACAACCCTCTCTTTCGCGTTCAAAAATCATATTCCAAACATAGCAAGAGTCAAAGCACCTCATATCATGATTCCTTTTCTTCAAGATGTATTTCAAAACAATTTATATTGCGTGAAACATGGGAAAATTTTACATTAAGAGAGAGAGGTTTCATGAAAATCATGCTCTCAATTTATATATGTATAAAAACTGTCAAATCGCTTTGGAGATGGTCAAAAGACCAAAACAATGATGTTAAAACATCTTATACATAAATATATATATACATAATTTAAAACCCCGTTCTAAAACATGATTTTTCTATGCCCATGAGAATTTAGGAAAACTCCGCGTACCTCTATTTCCAAGGATAATAGATGTTTCTTGAAGCTTGCGGATTGGTGATTCCGAATATGTAATTATCTTCGAAAACCTACGGTCGAATCTTGAACTATTTGGGTTTTTATTTTGAAACCCTAAGGAGATTTCTTGAGGCAATTTTGGGGAAAGTATGTGTATTTATGGTGTTTTGAGGGATTAATCCGTGTTGGCGGTATATATAGGGGGGTGGAGGATGACCAAGAATACCCCTAAGGAACAATTAAGGTCAAATCTGTCCCTCAGTTGACAGTTTGATAGGCTGGAGTAAATCGATTATAACTTTTTAGTCATATATTCAAAATTGGATGAAACCAACTGAATTTGAAAGAGGACTCAAATATATTTCGTTTGATATATTATAGATCACACAGTTTCATTATATACAGGGAGTTATGATCGTTTGAAGTTGACCCTGAAATGCTGAAAAAACTGGGCAATAGGCCATGCGTTTGCTACTGTTTTGAAATCCAAACGCGCCTTATGCATTCCAAAAAATTCCAAAACTTATCCGAGATGTACTATGAGATTTTCCGATCGTAACGCAACTTGAAAATCTAAAAATGAAGGTCAGGAAGGTCGAGAAGTTGTAATCCCGAAGGTTGCCAGCTAAGAATGAGTCTAAGTCATTTCAACACTTAGAAAAATTTTAAAACTTAAGTCCAAAGCTCAGAAATTACAGTCTAATACATGCATGACTTTTACGGGGCGTTACAGAATCGTAGAAACACTTGCTCTTTAATTTCATATTTTAAACTTTAGCTTCATAAAGAATATGTTCCTATTGAAACACAAAAAAAGTTAAAATGATAGATCAAAATACTACGTATAAATAACTAGTAATTATGAGGCCCCAATTCTTAACCAGAGGAAATATCAAAGGTTTCTGCACTTTGATCCTTGGATACATAAAGGGTGGCAAAGCTTTTGATTTTTCTTTCATATTATTCTAGATTTAATAATGAAAATAAATGGTATTAGGGTCATGTAAGAACAAGGTTTTAGTCCATTGATTTGTAGAATACATATGTTGTATACATCACTGTATATTTACTATGGTATTGGAAGCTTTGAGAGAGAAAGATAAAAGACCATTCATCTTGGTGAAGTTACATATATTTAAATGATTTTAACGGTTATGTCGCTCTGTATATTGACTATCCGGTGTTAAATATGGACATTGATAACTGATGCATCACACATATTGTATATCCATGTGTAAATGTATATTTTTTTCCCTAAAAGACACTCAGTGCGAGTCCAAGAAAATGAGTACTACAAATAGGGTCAGCCCAATGTATTAAATTTTTACTATGTGTAGAATTTGAAAAGGGATCAAAACTGCTGAGGTCTATTGTACGAAGTCTAATTTTACATTTCCGATACGAGTTAAAATTCATGATCACCATCATAAGGCAGTAACTTTATCAGTTACTCCAAGACTCCCCTTTAGTGAGAATGATACCCTTTGGAATCTAATAAATCTAATGCTTTGGAGAAACATATTGATAATGAATCGTATTTGATGCTAAGGGTAAAATGGGTAAATATCCATTGGTTTCAAATGGACAAGTATTCATGACATTATTTTTGATATAGTCGAGTAAATTTTAAAGAATTGTGAAAAAGAAAATCTGATATGAACTCACATTTCAAGGAGTTCTCTTTGCATTTTTATTTTTGTCACGACCCGAACTAGGGGGCCTTGGACGTGACGGACATCCCGAACTATGAAGGCCCGAAACCCCCTTCTCTATCTAGTAATCAAGCACAACATTCATATAATAAAAGAAGAATGCGAAACATAAGCTGCTATGGAAACATGGTCAATTTTGAATTCAACAAAATTATGGAAACTGCAAATCAGCAACATCTAAATAACATCTAACTCAGTCTGCGAAATCACTACTACATGAAAATCTAACAACTGTTTTGAAACTGGGAACAAGGCCCCCAGTAGACAAAAACTGAAAAGTGACATAATCTGAAAAGAAAGGCCTTCTGGATTAGAGAAGGCTCGCCACCGCACAATCTGATCAGCTGTCTGAATTATCTACCTGCTTATCTGGACCCCTAAACTGTGCTCAGAACTTGAAAGGTTGGAGGGGGAGGGGGGGTCAATACAGATGTACTGGTAACGCAGAGCATATCCAAAATAATCATTTATTATTCAACATATATGAGAGCAATTTAAAATAGTTCATGAGTATGTCATATAGTAAGAATTCACATGGGCATTTTAAAGACTCTGTAAAAATTATGACAACTCTGAGAATCTGTGTTAGTTCTGCGCTAGGGTGGTATACCCTACAACTCTGTAAAATCCATGGGCTATATGAAAAAACTGTGCCATTAACTCGGCAAGTGAAGCCGCCAACCCAAGTGTGCCGCAAGGGTCGGAGTCTCTGAATCTACTACCGCCACACGGCCTACCGCCAACGTACAATAATAATCTACCCGTATCGGCAAATATGGTTTCAGGGCTAAGAGTTACTTGAGCTCGTGCCTTCTTCGGGTAACCACCTAACCTGCTTTAATCCCCTTTTTAAAACTCTATCAGAACATGCAGTCTCTGAAAACATACTCTGAAAACATGCTCTGAAAACATACTTTGAAAACATAATCTGATATGGGCATAAATACATATGGTATCGTCATACTATTGTCTTCCAAGTCACATCTCTGAGCCACTATTAGTCTATCATACAAAATCTGTTTTCATATCACAAGTTTTGGGACCACCATTTCAATAATTCAATTCAAGAGAAACTCTTTCTCAAACCTCATGTAAACACATGCAAGGAACTCATCTTGTCAAGCATTTCAATAGTACAGTACAAGGTAGTCATGTCAAATTTCTCAATTCACATGCAATTCTTTCTCTTAAACAAGAGAACACATTTATATCAAGGAAACACCCTCTCAAAAATTTAAAATCATGCTCAAACGCTAGTGAATATTGCGAAAACATCTTCCAAATCACAAAACCACAATCTTTAATTCAATACAAGAGAGGGAGTTCATAATTTATGCTCTCAACAATCTTAAGTCTCAATATCATACATATACATATATACTGTAAAATCAATTTAGGGGAAAAGACCACAAGGCCAAAGAAATAGTAGCATTGAAACTTCCGAAATGCGTACTCAATAATATAGTTTTCAAAACCCCCATAAAATACATGCATCAAAACCTTTAAATCATGCTTTAACAATTTCAAGACCATGTAGTTTTTAGAACAAACCCACGTACCTCTATTTTGGAATTAACGGATGCTCTTGAAGCCTACGATTGCGAGGATTCCAAATCTCCACTTATGCTTCTTAAACCCGTAGTTAATCTGTGAGTTAAGAGGATTTTTAGTTTGAAAACCCTAATTGAGTTTCTTGAGAGATTTTGATAAAAATAGATCTTACTTTGGTATTTTGGGGATAAATTCCCATGTTAGAGATGATAAGGGAATGGAGAAGTACTGTTTTACCCTTAATGAGGATGGAGTAAAAATATAACTGGTGCCGATTTTATGGGCCACCGCGATGTGCCACTATCGCGGTGGCTCACTAGAAATTGACGAATGCGAAATTGGCATCCTCCGCGATGCGCCAATATTACGAGGTCCCACTAGAGTTTGAAAATTGCTAATTAAACCATCTCTGTGATGCCCTAAACACCAAAATGACGATGATTTACAACTAGCACATACAATAGACATAACTTCTTCACCGAGTGTCCATTTTGGACGAATCTTATATTGACGGAAAGCTTATTCAGTCATTTACGTAATGAAAAGTTGAAATCTAAGGAATTCCATAGGGAAATAAGTATAAATCATTCTATAATCCAATTTTTGATACTTTAGGGACAAAATTTAGCTAGGAAAAGCTTAGGGGCATTACAATATCCCCCCCTTGGGAACATTCATCCCCGAATATTGACGCGGGACACAGACAAGCATAATTTCAAGCATACTAAGGCATAGAAAGAATAAAGCAAGGATTTTACCTTTCATTTCATCATCCATTGGATCAAAAAGGTTTGGGTATCTAGCTCTCATGTAAACTTCTGATTCCTAAGTTGCTTATTTAATTTTCTGGTTTCTCCACAATACTTTAACTGAGGCTATCTCTTTGTTCCTCAATCTTCTAACTTGGCGATCCAAAATTTCTATAGGCTCTTCTTCATAGGATAAGGAGTCTGTCAATTTGGTTTCTTCGACAGGCAACATTAAAGAATGGTCTCCAATACACTTCTTCATTCAACATAGATATATGAAACACCGGATGAACATAACCCAAACTAGCTGACAATTCCAACTCATACGCAACTCCACCTATTTTTTTCACAATCTGATATGGTCATATATAGCGAGGACTCAACTTACCTTTCTTTCCAAATCACATGACTCCCTTCATGGGATAAACCTTGCAAAACATGCTATCTCCAACCTCAGACTCTAGATCTCTTCTCCTAACATCGGCGTAGGACTTCTGGCGACTCTGAGCTATCTTAAGTCATTCTCTAATGACTTTCATATCCTCTATTGCCTGAGGAACAAGATCAGGCCCAAACATCTGTATCTCGCTTACTTTATACCATCCTATCAGAGACCTACATCTTCTCCCATATAGTGCTTTAAAAAGAGCCATCTTAATATTGGAATGGAAACTATTATTATATGCGAACTCTATCAATGGCAAGTTCTCTACCCAACTACCTTTAAAATAAATTACGTAGGCCCTCAACATATCCTCAAGGGTCTAGATGGTGCGCTCAGCTTGCCCATCTGTCTGAGGGAGGAAAGTCGTGCTCAAATTCACTTGGCTACTTAAACCCTTTTAAAATGATCTCCAAAACTATGAAGAAAACTATGTACCTCGGTCAGATATGATGGACACAGGCGCCCCATACAAACGAACTATTTCTGCAATGAATAGCTTGGCATAATCCTCTCCCGAATAATTAGTCCTGATAGGTAGAAAGTGAGTTGACTTGGTTAACCTATCTACAATCACCCAAATGGAATCATACTAGTTTCGGGACCTCGGAAGTCCTATAATGAAGTTCATATTAATCATATACCACTTCCACAAAGGCAAAGCTATCTCTTGAGAAGAACCACCTGGCCTTAAATGTTCCACTTTAACTTGTAGGCAATTCAAACACTTGGCAACATAGTTAACCACATCACGGTTCATATTATTCCACCAATAAATGGTTTTAAAATCCTGATACATCTTAGTGGAGCCAGGGTAAACAACATACCTCGACTTGTGAGATTCGTCAAGGATCCTCTTTCTTAGACCATCTACATCTGGCACACACAACCTACCCTGGTATCTCAAAATACCATCACCACCAAATTCAATTGACATCACTTTCTGTTGACCCATATCTTTGTTGATTTGCATCAAGATGGGATCCTTAACCTGCTATTCTTTAACTTCTGTACAAAGGGAAGATTTAGCTATCTCATGAATAACCATTCCCCCATCTTCGAAATCTAAGAGCCGTACCCCTAGATTTGCAAGCCGGTAAATATCCTTCACTATCTCCCTCTTCCCTTCCTCAACATAAGAAAGACTGCCCATGGACAATCTATTGAGGGTGTTAGCTACAACATTTGCCTTACTTGGGTGATAGTCCAGGCTCATGTCATAGTTTTTTAAAAGTTCCAACCACCGCCTCTGCCTGAGATTTGATTCTTTCTACGAGAAAACATACTGTAAAACTCTTGTGATCAGTGAAAATATCTACATGCACCCCATAAAGATAGTGCCGCCAAATCTTAAGTGGAAAGACCACAACCGCTAACTCCAAGTCATGAGTAGGGTAGTTTTGCTCATGCACTTTCAACTGCCTAGATGCATAAGCCACCACCTTATCGTGATGCATAAGAACACACCCAAGTCCCACTTGGGACGCATCACAGTATACAACAAAATCTTCGGTACCCTCCGGAAGAGTCAAAACATGAGCAGTAGTCAACTTGTCTTTCAACTTCTCAAAATTATCCTCACAAGAGTCAGACCACAAAAACTTTACCTTTTTCTGAGTCAACTTAGTAAGCGGCGCAACTATGGAAGAAAAACTATCTATGAATCTTTTGTAATAACTCGCCAAACCTAAAAAGCTTCGATTGTCGGTTGGAGTCATGGGTCTGGGCTATTTTCTCACTGCCTTAATTTTTTTGGGATCAACCTTAATCCCTTCACTGGACACAATATACCCCAAGAACGTACAAGCATTCAGCCAGAATTTACACTTGGAAAATTTTGCATACAACTTATGATCTTTAATAGTCTGAAGGATGATTCGAAGGTGATTGGCATGGTCTTCCTCGCTCTTAGAATATACCAAAATGTCATCAATAAAGACAATGACAAACAAATATAAAAACTGACAGAAAACCGTACTCATTAAATCCATGAAAGCTTCAGGGGGGTTAGTCAACCCGAAGGACATGACTAAGAATTTATAATAGTCTTATCTGGTTTGAAAA
>JAQZCD010000223.1:20000-110088 GCA_030864225.1 Capsicum baccatum var. pendulum | reverse complement strand
GGGGGGGGGGGGGGGGGGGGGGGGGTGGGGGTTGGAGGGGGGGGGGGGGGGGGGGTGGGGGGGGGGGGGGGGGGGGGGGGGGTGGGGTTTGGGGGGGGGGGGGGGGGGGGGGGGGGGGGGGGTGGGGGGGGGGGGGGGGGGGGGGGGGGGGGGGGGGGGGGGGGGGGGGGGGGGGGGGGGGGGGGGGGGGGGGGGGGGGGGGGGGGGGGGGGGGGGGGGGGGGGGGGGGGGGGGGGGGGGGGGGGGGGGGGGGGGGGGGGGGGGGGGGGGGGGGGGGGGGGGGGGGGGGGGGGGGGGGGGGGGGGGGGTGGGGGGGGGGGGGGGGGGGGGGGGGGGGGGGGGGGGGGGGGGGGGGGGGGGGGGGGGGGGGGGGGGGGGGGGGGGGGGGGGGGGGGGGGGGGGGGGGGGGGGGGGGGGGGGGGGGGGGGGGGGGGGGGGGGGGGGGGGGGGGGGGGGGGGGGGGGGGGGGGGGGGGGGGGGGGGGGGGGGGGGGGGGGGGGGGGGGGGGGGGGGGGGGGGGGGGGGGGGGGGGGGGGGGGGGGGGGGGGGGGGGGGGGGGGGGGGGGGGGGGGGGGGGGGGGGGGGGGGGGGGGGGGGGGGGGGGGGGGGGGGGGGGGGGGGGGGGGGGGGGGGGGGGGGGGGGGGGGGGGGGGGGGGGGGGGGGGGGGGGGGGGGGGGGGGGGGGGGGGGGGGGGGGGGGGGGGGGGGGGGGGGGGGGGGGGGGGGGGGGGGGGGGGGGGGGGGGGGGGGGGGGGGGGGGGGGGGGGGGGGGGGGGGGGGGGGGGGGGGGGGGGGGGGGGGGGGGGGGGGGGGGGGGGGGGGGGGGGGGGGGGGGGGGGGGGGGGGGGGGGGGGGGGGGGGGGGGGGGGGGGGGGGGGGGGGGGGGGGGGGGGGGGGGGGGGGGGGGGGGGGGGGGGGGGGGGGGGGGGGGGGGGGGGGGGGGGGGGGGGGGGGGGGGGGGGGGGGGGGGGGGGGGGGGGGGGGGGGGGGGGGGGGGGGGGGGGGGGGGGGGGGGGGGGGGGGGGGGGGGGGGGGGGGGGGGGGGGGGGGGGGGGGGGGGGGGGGGGGGGGGGGGGGGGGGGGGGGGGGGGGGGGGGGGGGGGGGGGGGGGGGGGGGGGGGGGGGGGGGGGGGGGGGGGGGGGGGGGGGGGGGGGGGGGGGGGGGGGGGGGGGGGGGGGGGGGGGGGGGGGGGGGGGGGGGGGGGGGGGGGGGGGGGGGGGGGGGGGGGGGGGGGGGGGGGGGGGGGGGGGGGGGGGGGGGGGGGGGGGGGGGGGGGGGGGGGGGGGGGGGGGGGGGGGGGGGGGGGGGGGGGGGGGGGGGGGGGGGGGGGGGGGGGGGGGGGGGGGGGGGGGGGGGGGGGGGGGGGGGGGGGGGGGGGGGGGGGGGGGGGGGGGGGGGGGGGGGGGGGGGGGGGGGGGGGGGGGGGGGGGGGGGGGGGGGGGGGGGGGGGGGGGGGGGGGGGGGGGGGGGGGGGGGGGGGGGGGGGGGGGGGGGGGGGGGGGGGGGGGGGGGGGGGGGGGGGGGGGGGGGGGGGGGGGGGGGGGGGGGGGGGGGGGGGGGGGGGGGGGGGGGGGGGGGGGGGGGGGGGGGGGGGGGGGGGGGGGGGGGGGGGGGGGGGGGGGGGGGGGGGGGGGGGGGGGGGGGGGGGGGGGGGGGGGGGGGGGGGGGGGGGGGGGGGGGGGGGGGGGGGGGGGGGGGGGGGGGGGGGGGGGGGGGGGGGGGGGGGGGGGGGGGGGGGGGGGGGGGGGGGGGGGGGGGGGGGGGGGGGGGGGGGGGGGGGGGGGGGGGGGGGGGGGGGGGGGGGGGGGGGGGGGGGGGGGGGGGGGGGGGGGGGGGGGGGGGGGGGGGGGGGGGGGGGGGGGGGGGGGGGGGGGGGGGGGGGGGGGGGGGGGGGGGGGGGGGGGGGGGGGGGGGGGGGGGGGGGGGGGGGGGGGGGGGGGGGGGGGGGGGGGGGGGGGGGGGGGGGGGGGGGGGGGGGGGGGGGGGGGGGGGGGGGGGGGGGGGGGGGGGGGGGGGGGGGGGGGGGGGGGGGGGGGGGGGGGGGGGGGGGGGGGGGGGGGGGGGGGGGGGGGGGGGGGGGGGGGGGGGGGGGGGGGGGGGGGGGGGGGGGGGGGGGGGGGGGGGGGGGGGGGGGGGGGGGGGGGGGGGGGGGGGGGGGGGGGGGGGGGGGGGGGGGGGGGGGGGGGGGGGGGGGGGGGGGGGGGGGGGGGGGGGGGGGGGGGGGGGGGGGGGGGGGGGGGGGGGGGGGGGGGGGGGGGGGGGGGGGGGGGGGGGGGGGGGGGGGGGGGGGGGGGGGGGGGGGGGGGGGGGGGGGGGGGGGGGGGGGGGGGGGGGGGGGGGGGGGGGGGGGGGGGGGGGGGGGGGGGGGGGGGGGGGGGGGGGGGGGGGGGGGGGGGGGGGGGGGGGGGGGGGGGGGGGGGGGGGGGGGGGGGGGGGGGGGGGGGGGGGGGGGGGGGGGGGGGGGGGGGGGGGGGGGGGGGGGGGGGGGGGGGGGGGGGGGGGGGGGGGGGGGGGGGGGGGGGGGGGGGGGGGGGGGGGGGGGGGGGGGGGGGGGGGGGGGGGGGGGGGGGGGGGGGGGGGGGGGGGGGGGGGGGGGGGGGGGGGGGGGGGGGGGGGGGGGGGGGGGGGGGGGGGGGGGGGGGGGGGGGGGGGGGGGGGGGGGGGGGGGGGGGGGGGGGGGGGGGGGGGGGGGGGGGGGGGGGGGGGGGGGGGGGGGGGGGGGGGGGGGGGGGGGGGGGGGGGGGGGGGGGGGGGGGGGGGGGGGGGGGGGGGGGGGGGGGGGGGGGGGGGGGGGGGGGGGGGGGGGGGGGGGGGGGGGGGGGGGGGGGGGGGGGGGGGGGGGGGGGGGGGGGGGGGGGGGGGGGGGGGGGGGGGGGGGGGGGGGGGGGGGGGGGGGGGGGGGGGGGGGGGGGGGGGGGGGGGGGGGGGGGGGGGGGGGGGGGGGGGGGGGGGGGGGGGGGGGGGGGGGGGGGGGGGGGGGGGGGGGGGGGGGGGGGGGGGGGGGGGGGGGGGGGGGGGGGGGGGGGGGGGGGGGGGGGGGGGGGGGGGGGGGGGGGGGGGGGGGGGGGGGGGGGGGGGGGGGGGGGGGGGGGGGGGGGGGGGGGGGGGGGGGGGGGGGGGGGGGGGGGGGGGGGGGGGGGGGGGGGGGGGGGGGGGGGGGGGGGGGGGGGGGGGGGGGGGGGGGGGGGGGGGGGGGGGGGGGGGGGGGGGGGGGGGGGGGGGGGGGGGGGGGGGGGGGGGGGGGGGGGGGGGGGGGGGGGGGGGGGGGGGGGGGGGGGGGGGGGGGGGGGGGGGGGGGGGGGGGGGGGGGGGGGGGGGGGGGGGGGGGGGGGGGGGGGGGGGGGGGGGGGGGGGGGGGGGGGGGGGGGGGGGGGGGGGGGGGGGGGGGGGGGGGGGGGGGGGGGGGGGGGGGGGGGGGGGGGGGGGGGGGGGGGGGGGGGGGGGGGGGGGGGGGGGGGGGGGGGGGGGGGGGGGGGGGGGGGGGGGGGGGGGGGGGGGGGGGGGGGGGGGGGGGGGGGGGGGGGGGGGGGGGGGGGGGGGGGGGGGGGGGGGGGGGGGGGGGGGGGGGGGGGGGGGGGGGGGGGGGGGGGGGGGGGGGGGGGGGGGGGGGGGGGGGGGGGGGGGGGGGGGGGGGGGGGGGGGGGGGGGGGGGGGGGGGGGGGGGGGGGGGGGGGGGGGGGGGGGGGGGGGGGGGGGGGGGGGGGGGGGGGGGGGGGGGGGGGGGGGGGGGGGGGGGGGGGGGGGGGGGGGGGGGGGGGGGGGGGGGGGGGGGGGGGGGGGGGGGGGGGGGGGGGGGGGGGGGGGGGGGGGGGGGGGGGGGGGGGGGGGGGGGGGGGGGGGGGGGGGGGGGGGGGGGGGGGGGGGGGGGGGGGGGGGGGGGGGGGGGGGGGGGGGGGGGGGGGGGGGGGGGGGGGGGGGGGGGGGGGGGGGGGGGGGGGGGGGGGGGGGGGGGGGGGGGGGGGGGGGGGGGGGGGGGGGGGGGGGGGGGGGGGGGGGGGGGGGGGGGGGGGGGGGGGGGGGGGGGGGGGGGGGGGGGGGGGGGGGGGGGGGGGGGGGGGGGGGGGGGGGGGGGGGGGGGGGGGGGGGGGGGGGGGGGGGGGGGGGGGGGGGGGGGGGGGGGGGGGGGGGGGGGGGGGGGGGGGGGGGGGGGGGGGGGGGGGGGGGGGGGGGGGGGGGGGGGGGGGGGGGGGGGGGGGGGGGGGGGGGGGGGGGGGGGGGGGGGGGGGGGGGGGGGGGGGGGGGGGGGGGGGGGGGGGGGGGGGGGGGGGGGGGGGGGGGGGGGGGGGGGGGGGGGGGGGGGGGGGGGGGGGGGGGGGGGGGGGGGGGGGGGGGGGGGGGGGGGGGGGGGGGGGGGGGGGGGGGGGGGGGGGGGGGGGGGGGGGGGGGGGGGGGGGGGGGGGGGGGGGGGGGGGGGGGGGGGGGGGGGGGGGGGGGGGGGGGGGGGGGGGGGGGGGGGGGGGGGGGGGGGGGGGGGGGGGGGGGGGGGGGGGGGGGGGGGGGGGGGGGGGGGGGGGGGGGGGGGGGGGGGGGGGGGGGGGGGGGGGGGGGGGGGGGGGGGGGGGGGGGGGGGGGGGGGGGGGGGGGGGGGGGGGGGGGGGGGGGGGGGGGGGGGGGGGGGGGGGGGGGGGGGGGGGGGGGGGGGGGGGGGGGGGGGGGGGGGGGGGGGGGGGGGGGGGGGGGGGGGGGGGGGGGGGGGGGGGGGGGGGGGGGGGGGGGGGGGGGGGGGGGGGGGGGGGGGGGGGGGGGGGGGGGGGGGGGGGGGGGGGGGGGGGGGGGGGGGGGGGGGGGGGGGGGGGGGGGGGGGGGGGGGGGGGGGGGGGGGGGGGGGGGGGGGGGGGGGGGGGGGGGGGGGGGGGGGGGGGGGGGGGGGGGGGGGGGGGGGGGGGGGGGGGGGGGGGGGGGGGGGGGGGGGGGGGGGGGGGGGGGGGGGGGGGGGGGGGGGGGGGGGGGGGGGGGGGGGGGGGGGGGGGGGGGGGGGGGGGGGGGGGGGGGGGGGGGGGGGGGGGGGGGGGGGGGGGGGGGGGGGGGGGGGGGGGGGGGGGGGGGGGGGGGGGGGGGGGGGGGGGGGGGGGGGGGGGGGGGGGGGGGGGGGGGGGGGGGGGGGGGGGGGGGGGGGGGGGGGGGGGGGGGGGGGGGGGGGGGGGGGGGGGGGGGGGGGGGGGGGGGGGGGGGGGGGGGGGGGGGGGGGGGGGGGGGGGGGGGGGGGGGGGGGGGGGGGGGGGGGGGGGGGGGGGGGGGGGGGGGGGGGGGGGGGGGGGGGGGGGGGGGGGGGGGGGGGGGGGGGGGGGGGGGGGGGGGGGGGGGGGGGGGGGGGGGGGGGGGGGGGGGGGGGGGGGGGGGGGGGGGGGGGGGGGGGGGGGGGGGGGGGGGGGGGGGGGGGGGGGGGGGGGGGGGGGGGGGGGGGGGGGGGGGGGGGGGGGGGGGGGGGGGGGGGGGGGGGGGGGGGGGGGGGGGGGGGGGGGGGGGGGGGGGGGGGGGGGGGGGGGGGGGGGGGGGGGGGGGGGGGGGGGGGGGGGGGGGGGGGGGGGGGGGGGGGGGGGGGGGGGGGGGGGGGGGGGGGGGGGGGGGGGGGGGGGGGGGGGGGGGGGGGGGGGGGGGGGGGGGGGGGGGGGGGGGGGGGGGGGGGGGGGGGGGGGGGGGGGGGGGGGGGGGGGGGGGGGGGGGGGGGGGGGGGGGGGGGGGGGGGGGGGGGGGGGGGGGGGGGGGGGGGGGGGGGGGGGGGGGGGGGGGGGGGGGGGGGGGGGGGGGGGGGGGGGGGGGGGGGGGGGGGGGGGGGGGGGGGGGGGGGGGGGGGGGGGGGGGGGGGGGGGGGGGGGGGGGGGGGGGGGGGGGGGGGGGGGGGGGGGGGGGGGGGGGGGGGGGGGGGGGGGGGGGGGGGGGGGGGGGGGGGGGGGGGGGGGGGGGGGGGGGGGGGGGGGGGGGGGGGGGGGGGGGGGGGGGGGGGGGGGGGGGGGGGGGGGGGGGGGGGGGGGGGGGGGGGGGGGGGGGGGGGGGGGGGGGGGGGGGGGGGGGGGGGGGGGGGGGGGGGGGGGGGGGGGGGGGGGGGGGGGGGGGGGGGGGGGGGGGGGGGGGGGGGGGGGGGGGGGGGGGGGGGGGGGGGGGGGGGGGGGGGGGGGGGGGGGGGGGGGGGGGGGGGGGGGGGGGGGGGGGGGGGGGGGGGGGGGGGGGGGGGGGGGGGGGGGGGGGGGGGGGGGGGGGGGGGGGGGGGGGGGGGGGGGGGGGGGGGGGGGGGGGGGGGGGGGGGGGGGGGGGGGGGGGGGGGGGGGGGGGGGGGGGGGGGGGGGGGGGGGGGGGGGGGGGGGGGGGGGGGGGGGGGGGGGGGGGGGGGGGGGGGGGGGGGGGGGGGGGGGGGGGGGGGGGGGGGGGGGGGGGGGGGGGGGGGGGGGGGGGGGGGGGGGGGGGGGGGGGGGGGGGGGGGGGGGGGGGGGGGGGGGGGGGGGGGGGGGGGGGGGGGGGGGGGGGGGGGGGGGGGGGGGGGGGGGGGGGGGGGGGGGGGGGGGGGGGGGGGGGGGGGGGGGGGGGGGGGGGGGGGGGGGGGGGGGGGGGGGGGGGGGGGGGGGGGGGGGGGGGGGGGGGGGGGGGGGGGGGGGGGGGGGGGGGGGGGGGGGGGGGGGGGGGGGGGGGGGGGGGGGGGGGGGGGGGGGGGGGGGGGGGGGGGGGGGGGGGGGGGGGGGGGGGGGGGGGGGGGGGGGGGGGGGGGGGGGGGGGGGGGGGGGGGGGGGGGGGGGGGGGGGGGGGGGGGGGGGGGGGGGGGGGGGGGGGGGGGGGGGGGGGGGGGGGGGGGGGGGGGGGGGGGGGGGGGGGGGGGGGGGGGGGGGGGGGGGGGGGGGGGGGGGGGGGGGGGGGGGGGGGGGGGGGGGGGGGGGGGGGGGGGGGGGGGGGGGGGGGGGGGGGGGGGGGGGGGGGGGGGGGGGGGGGGGGGGGGGGGGGGGGGGGGGGGGGGGGGGGGGGGGGGGGGGGGGGGGGGGGGGGGGGGGGGGGGGGGGGGGGGGGGGGGGGGGGGGGGGGGGGGGGGGGGGGGGGGGGGGGGGGGGGGGGGGGGGGGGGGGGGGGGGGGGGGGGGGGGGGGGGGGGGGGGGGGGGGGGGGGGGGGGGGGGGGGGGGGGGGGGGGGGGGGGGGGGGGGGGGGGGGGGGGGGGGGGGGGGGGGGGGGGGGGGGGGGGGGGGGGGGGGGGGGGGGGGGGGGGGGGGGGGGGGGGGGGGGGGGGGGGGGGGGGGGGGGGGGGGGGGGGGGGGGGGGGGGGGGGGGGGGGGGGGGGGGGGGGGGGGGGGGGGGGGGGGGGGGGGGGGGGGGGGGGGGGGGGGGGGGGGGGGGGGGGGGGGGGGGGGGGGGGGGGGGGGGGGGGGGGGGGGGGGGGGGGGGGGGGGGGGGGGGGGGGGGGGGGGGGGGGGGGGGGGGGGGGGGGGGGGGGGGGGGGGGGGGGGGGGGGGGGGGGGGGGGGGGGGGGGGGGGGGGGGGGGGGGGGGGGGGGGGGGGGGGGGGGGGGGGGGGGGGGGGGGGGGGGGGGGGGGGGGGGGGGGGGGGGGGGGGGGGGGGGGGGGGGGGGGGGGGGGGGGGGGGGGGGGGGGGGGGGGGGGGGGGGGGGGGGGGGGGGGGGGGGGGGGGGGGGGGGGGGGGGGGGGGGGGGGGGGGGGGGGGGGGGGGGGGGGGGGGGGGGGGGGGGGGGGGGGGGGGGGGGGGGGGGGGGGGGGGGGGGGGGGGGGGGGGGGGGGGGGGGGGGGGGGGGGGGGGGGGGGGGGGGGGGGGGGGGGGGGGGGGGGGGGGGGGGGGGGGGGGGGGGGGGGGGGGGGGGGGGGGGGGGGGGGGGGGGGGGGGGGGGGGGGGGGGGGGGGGGGGGGGGGGGGGGGGGGGGGGGGGGGGGGGGGGGGGGGGGGGGGGGGGGGGGGGGGGGGGGGGGGGGGGGGGGGGGGGGGGGGGGGGGGGGGGGGGGGGGGGGGGGGGGGGGGGGGGGGGGGGGGGGGGGGGGGGGGGGGGGGGGGGGGGGGGGGGGGGGGGGGGGGGGGGGGGGGGGGGGGGGGGGGGGGGGGGGGGGGGGGGGGGGGGGGGGGGGGGGGGGGGGGGGGGGGGGGGGGGGGGGGGGGGGGGGGGGGGGGGGGGGGGGGGGGGGGGGGGGGGGGGGGGGGGGGGGGGGGGGGGGGGGGGGGGGGGGGGGGGGGGGGGGGGGGGGGGGGGGGGGGGGGGGGGGGGGGGGGGGGGGGGGGGGGGGGGGGGGGGGGGGGGGGGGGGGGGGGGGGGGGGGGGGGGGGGGGGGGGGGGGGGGGGGGGGGGGGGGGGGGGGGGGGGGGGGGGGGGGGGGGGGGGGGGGGGGGGGGGGGGGGGGGGGGGGGGGGGGGGGGGGGGGGGGGGGGGGGGGGGGGGGGGGGGGGGGGGGGGGGGGGGGGGGGGGGGGGGGGGGGGGGGGGGGGGGGGGGGGGGGGGGGGGGGGGGGGGGGGGGGGGGGGGGGGGGGGGGGGGGGGGGGGGGGGGGGGGGGGGGGGGGGGGGGGGGGGGGGGGGGGGGGGGGGGGGGGGGGGGGGGGGGGGGGGGGGGGGGGGGGGGGGGGGGGGGGGGGGGGGGGGGGGGGGGGGGGGGGGGGGGGGGGGGGGGGGGGGGGGGGGGGGGGGGGGGGGGGGGGGGGGGGGGGGGGGGGGGGGGGGGGGGGGGGGGGGGGGGGGGGGGGGGGGGGGGGGGGGGGGGGGGGGGGGGGGGGGGGGGGGGGGGGGGGGGGGGGGGGGGGGGGGGGGGGGGGGGGGGGGGGGGGGGGGGGGGGGGGGGGGGGGGGGGGGGGGGGGGGGGGGGGGGGGGGGGGGGGGGGGGGGGGGGGGGGGGGGGGGGGGGGGGGGGGGGGGGGGGGGGGGGGGGGGGGGGGGGGGGGGGGGGGGGGGGGGGGGGGGGGGGGGGGGGGGGGGGGGGGGGGGGGGGGGGGGGGGGGGGGGGGGGGGGGGGGGGGGGGGGGGGGGGGGGGGGGGGGGGGGGGGGGGGGGGGGGGGGGGGGGGGGGGGGGGGGGGGGGGGGGGGGGGGGGGGGGGGGGGGGGGGGGGGGGGGGGGGGGGGGGGGGGGGGGGGGGGGGGGGGGGGGGGGGGGGGGGGGGGGGGGGGGGGGGGGGGGGGGGGGGGGGGGGGGGGGGGGGGGGGGGGGGGGGGGGGGGGGGGGGGGGGGGGGGGGGGGGGGGGGGGGGGGGGGGGGGGGGGGGGGGGGGGGGGGGGGGGGGGGGGGGGGGGGGGGGGGGGGGGGGGGGGGGGGGGGGGGGGGGGGGGGGGGGGGGGGGGGGGGGGGGGGGGGGGGGGGGGGGGGGGGGGGGGGGGGGGGGGGGGGGGGGGGGGGGGGGGGGGGGGGGGGGGGGGGGGGGGGGGGGGGGGGGGGGGGGGGGGGGGGGGGGGGGGGGGGGGGGGGGGGGGGGGGGGGGGGGGGGGGGGGGGGGGGGGGGGGGGGGGGGGGGGGGGGGGGGGGGGGGGGGGGGGGGGGGGGGGGGGGGGGGGGGGGGGGGGGGGGGGGGGGGGGGGGGGGGGGGGGGGGGGGGGGGGGGGGGGGGGGGGGGGGGGGGGGGGGGGGGGGGGGGGGGGGGGGGGGGGGGGGGGGGGGGGGGGGGGGGGGGGGGGGGGGGGGGGGGGGGGGGGGGGGGGGGGGGGGGGGGGGGGGGGGGGGGGGGGGGGGGGGGGGGGGGGGGGGGGGGGGGGGGGGGGGGGGGGGGGGGGGGGGGGGGGGGGGGGGGGGGGGGGGGGGGGGGGGGGGGGGGGGGGGGGGGGGGGGGGGGGGGGGGGGGGGGGGGGGGGGGGGGGGGGGGGGGGGGGGGGGGGGGGGGGGGGGGGGGGGGGGGGGGGGGGGGGGGGGGGGGGGGGGGGGGGGGGGGGGGGGGGGGGGGGGGGGGGGGGGGGGGGGGGGGGGGGGGGGGGGGGGGGGGGGGGGGGGGGGGGGGGGGGGGGGGGGGGGGGGGGGGGGGGGGGGGGGGGGGGGGGGGGGGGGGGGGGGGGGGGGGGGGGGGGGGGGGGGGGGGGGGGGGGGGGGGGGGGGGGGGGGGGGGGGGGGGGGGGGGGGGGGGGGGGGGGGGGGGGGGGGGGGGGGGGGGGGGGGGGGGGGGGGGGGGGGGGGGGGGGGGGGGGGGGGGGGGGGGGGGGGGGGGGGGGGGGGGGGGGGGGGGGGGGGGGGGGGGGGGGGGGGGGGGGGGGGGGGGGGGGGGGGGGGGGGGGGGGGGGGGGGGGGGGGGGGGGGGGGGGGGGGGGGGGGGGGGGGGGGGGGGGGGGGGGGGGGGGGGGGGGGGGGGGGGGGGGGGGGGGGGGGGGGGGGGGGGGGGGGGGGGGGGGGGGGGGGGGGGGGGGGGGGGGGGGGGGGGGGGGGGGGGGGGGGGGGGGGGGGGGGGGGGGGGGGGGGGGGGGGGGGGGGGGGGGGGGGGGGGGGGGGGGGGGGGGGGGGGGGGGGGGGGGGGGGGGGGGGGGGGGGGGGGGGGGGGGGGGGGGGGGGGGGGGGGGGGGGGGGGGGGGGGGGGGGGGGGGGGGGGGGGGGGGGGGGGGGGGGGGGGGGGGGGGGGGGGGGGGGGGGGGGGGGGGGGGGGGGGGGGGGGGGGGGGGGGGGGGGGGGGGGGGGGGGGGGGGGGGGGGGGGGGGGGGGGGGGGGGGGGGGGGGGGGGGGGGGGGGGGGGGGGGGGGGGGGGGGGGGGGGGGGGGGGGGGGGGGGGGGGGGGGGGGGGGGGGGGGGGGGGGGGGGGGGGGGGGGGGGGGGGGGGGGGGGGGGGGGGGGGGGGGGGGGGGGGGGGGGGGGGGGGGGGGGGGGGGGGGGGGGGGGGGGGGGGGGGGGGGGGGGGGGGGGGGGGGGGGGGGGGGGGGGGGGGGGGGGGGGGGGGGGGGGGGGGGGGGGGGGGGGGGGGGGGGGGGGGGGGGGGGGGGGGGGGGGGGGGGGGGGGGGGGGGGGGGGGGGGGGGGGGGGGGGGGGGGGGGGGGGGGGGGGGGGGGGGGGGGGGGGGGGGGGGGGGGGGGGGGGGGGGGGGGGGGGGGGGGGGGGGGGGGGGGGGGGGGGGGGGGGGGGGGGGGGGGGGGGGGGGGGGGGGGGGGGGGGGGGGGGGGGGGGGGGGGGGGGGGGGGGGGGGGGGGGGGGGGGGGGGGGGGGGGGGGGGGGGGGGGGGGGGGGGGGGGGGGGGGGGGGGGGGGGGGGGGGGGGGGGGGGGGGGGGGGGGGGGGGGGGGGGGGGGGGGGGGGGGGGGGGGGGGGGGGGGGGGGGGGGGGGGGGGGGGGGGGGGGGGGGGGGGGGGGGGGGGGGGGGGGGGGGGGGGGGGGGGGGGGGGGGGGGGGGGGGGGGGGGGGGGGGGGGGGGGGGGGGGGGGGGGGGGGGGGGGGGGGGGGGGGGGGGGGGGGGGGGGGGGGGGGGGGGGGGGGGGGGGGGGGGGGGGGGGGGGGGGGGGGGGGGGGGGGGGGGGGGGGGGGGGGGGGGGGGGGGGGGGGGGGGGGGGGGGGGGGGGGGGGGGGGGGGGGGGGGGGGGGGGGGGGGGGGGGGGGGGGGGGGGGGGGGGGGGGGGGGGGGGGGGGGGGGGGGGGGGGGGGGGGGGGGGGGGGGGGGGGGGGGGGGGGGGGGGGGGGGGGGGGGGGGGGGGGGGGGGGGGGGGGGGGGGGGGGGGGGGGGGGGGGGGGGGGGGGGGGGGGGGGGGGGGGGGGGGGGGGGGGGGGGGGGGGGGGGGGGGGGGGGGGGGGGGGGGGGGGGGGGGGGGGGGGGGGGGGGGGGGGGGGGGGGGGGGGGGGGGGGGGGGGGGGGGGGGGGGGGGGGGGGGGGGGGGGGGGGGGGGGGGGGGGGGGGGGGGGGGGGGGGGGGGGGGGGGGGGGGGGGGGGGGGGGGGGGGGGGGGGGGGGGGGGGGGGGGGGGGGGGGGGGGGGGGGGGGGGGGGGGGGGGGGGGGGGGGGGGGGGGGGGGGGGGGGGGGGGGGGGGGGGGGGGGGGGGGGGGGGGGGGGGGGGGGGGGGGGGGGGGGGGGGGGGGGGGGGGGGGGGGGGGGGGGGGGGGGGGGGGGGGGGGGGGGGGGGGGGGGGGGGGGGGGGGGGGGGGGGGGGGGGGGGGGGGGGGGGGGGGGGGGGGGGGGGGGGGGGGGGGGGGGGGGGGGGGGGGGGGGGGGGGGGGGGGGGGGGGGGGGGGGGGGGGGGGGGGGGGGGGGGGGGGGGGGGGGGGGGGGGGGGGGGGGGGGGGGGGGGGGGGGGGGGGGGGGGGGGGGGGGGGGGGGGGGGGGGGGGGGGGGGGGGGGGGGGGGGGGGGGGGGGGGGGGGGGGGGGGGGGGGGGGGGGGGGGGGGGGGGGGGGGGGGGGGGGGGGGGGGGGGGGGGGGGGGGGGGGGGGGGGGGGGGGGGGGGGGGGGGGGGGGGGGGGGGGGGGGGGGGGGGGGGGGGGGGGGGGGGGGGGGGGGGGGGGGGGGGGGGGGGGGGGGGGGGGGGGGGGGGGGGGGGGGGGGGGGGGGGGGGGGGGGGGGGGGGGGGGGGGGGGGGGGGGGGGGGGGGGGGGGGGGGGGGGGGGGGGGGGGGGGGGGGGGGGGGGGGGGGGGGGGGGGGGGGGGGGGGGGGGGGGGGGGGGGGGGGGGGGGGGGGGGGGGGGGGGGGGGGGGGGGGGGGGGGGGGGGGGGGGGGGGGGGGGGGGGGGGGGGGGGGGGGGGGGGGGGGGGGGGGGGGGGGGGGGGGGGGGGGGGGGGGGGGGGGGGGGGGGGGGGGGGGGGGGGGGGGGGGGGGGGGGGGGGGGGGGGGGGGGGGGGGGGGGGGGGGGGGGGGGGGGGGGGGGGGGGGGGGGGGGGGGGGGGGGGGGGGGGGGGGGGGGGGGGGGGGGGGGGGGGGGGGGGGGGGGGGGGGGGGGGGGGGGGGGGGGGGGGGGGGGGGGGGGGGGGGGGGGGGGGGGGGGGGGGGGGGGGGGGGGGGGGGGGGGGGGGGGGGGGGGGGGGGGGGGGGGGGGGGGGGGGGGGGGGGGGGGGGGGGGGGGGGGGGGGGGGGGGGGGGGGGGGGGGGGGGGGGGGGGGGGGGGGGGGGGGGGGGGGGGGGGGGGGGGGGGGGGGGGGGGGGGGGGGGGGGGGGGGGGGGGGGGGGGGGGGGGGGGGGGGGGGGGGGGGGGGGGGGGGGGGGGGGGGGGGGGGGGGGGGGGGGGGGGGGGGGGGGGGGGGGGGGGGGGGGGGGGGGGGGGGGGGGGGGGGGGGGGGGGGGGGGGGGGGGGGGGGGGGGGGGGGGGGGGGGGGGGGGGGGGGGGGGGGGGGGGGGGGGGGGGGGGGGGGGGGGGGGGGGGGGGGGGGGGGGGGGGGGGGGGGGGGGGGGGGGGGGGGGGGGGGGGGGGGGGGGGGGGGGGGGGGGGGGGGGGGGGGGGGGGGGGGGGGGGGGGGGGGGGGGGGGGGGGGGGGGGGGGGGGGGGGGGGGGGGGGGGGGGGGGGGGGGGGGGGGGGGGGGGGGGGGGGGGGGGGGGGGGGGGGGGGGGGGGGGGGGGGGGGGGGGGGGGGGGGGGGGGGGGGGGGGGGGGGGGGGGGGGGGGGGGGGGGGGGGGGGGGGGGGGGGGGGGGGGGGGGGGGGGGGGGGGGGGGGGGGGGGGGGGGGGGGGGGGGGGGGGGGGGGGGGGGGGGGGGGGGGGGGGGGGGGGGGGGGGGGGGGGGGGGGGGGGGGGGGGGGGGGGGGGGGGGGGGGGGGGGGGGGGGGGGGGGGGGGGGGGGGGGGGGGGGGGGGGGGGGGGGGGGGGGGGGGGGGGGGGGGGGGGGGGGGGGGGGGGGGGGGGGGGGGGGGGGGGGGGGGGGGGGGGGGGGGGGGGGGGGGGGGGGGGGGGGGGGGGGGGGGGGGGGGGGGGGGGGGGGGGGGGGGGGGGGGGGGGGGGGGGGGGGGGGGGGGGGGGGGGGGGGGGGGGGGGGGGGGGGGGGGGGGGGGGGGGGGGGGGGGGGGGGGGGGGGGGGGGGGGGGGGGGGGGGGGGGGGGGGGGGGGGGGGGGGGGGGGGGGGGGGGGGGGGGGGGGGGGGGGGGGGGGGGGGGGGGGGGGGGGGGGGGGGGGGGGGGGGGGGGGGGGGGGGGGGGGGGGGGGGGGGGGGGGGGGGGGGGGGGGGGGGGGGGGGGGGGGGGGGGGGGGGGGGGGGGGGGGGGGGGGGGGGGGGGGGGGGGGGGGGGGGGGGGGGGGGGGGGGGGGGGGGGGGGGGGGGGGGGGGGGGGGGGGGGGGGGGGGGGGGGGGGGGGGGGGGGGGGGGGGGGGGGGGGGGGGGGGGGGGGGGGGGGGGGGGGGGGGGGGGGGGGGGGGGGGGGGGGGGGGGGGGGGGGGGGGGGGGGGGGGGGGGGGGGGGGGGGGGGGGGGGGGGGGGGGGGGGGGGGGGGGGGGGGGGGGGGGGGGGGGGGGGGGGGGGGGGGGGGGGGGGGGGGGGGGGGGGGGGGGGGGGGGGGGGGGGGGGGGGGGGGGGGGGGGGGGGGGGGGGGGGGGGGGGGGGGGGGGGGGGGGGGGGGGGGGGGGGGGGGGGGGGGGGGGGGGGGGGGGGGGGGGGGGGGGGGGGGGGGGGGGGGGGGGGGGGGGGGGGGGGGGGGGGGGGGGGGGGGGGGGGGGGGGGGGGGGGGGGGGGGGGGGGGGGGGGGGGGGGGGGGGGGGGGGGGGGGGGGGGGGGGGGGGGGGGGGGGGGGGGGGGGGGGGGGGGGGGGGGGGGGGGGGGGGGGGGGGGGGGGGGGGGGGGGGGGGGGGGGGGGGGGGGGGGGGGGGGGGGGGGGGGGGGGGGGGGGGGGGGGGGGGGGGGGGGGGGGGGGGGGGGGGGGGGGGGGGGGGGGGGGGGGGGGGGGGGGGGGGGGGGGGGGGGGGGGGGGGGGGGGGGGGGGGGGGGGGGGGGGGGGGGGGGGGGGGGGGGGGGGGGGGGGGGGGGGGGGGGGGGGGGGGGGGGGGGGGGGGGGGGGGGGGGGGGGGGGGGGGGGGGGGGGGGGGGGGGGGGGGGGGGGGGGGGGGGGGGGGGGGGGGGGGGGGGGGGGGGGGGGGGGGGGGGGGGGGGGGGGGGGGGGGGGGGGGGGGGGGGGGGGGGGGGGGGGGGGGGGGGGGGGGGGGGGGGGGGGGGGGGGGGGGGGGGGGGGGGGGGGGGGGGGGGGGGGGGGGGGGGGGGGGGGGGGGGGGGGGGGGGGGGGGGGGGGGGGGGGGGGGGGGGGGGGGGGGGGGGGGGGGGGGGGGGGGGGGGGGGGGGGGGGGGGGGGGGGGGGGGGGGGGGGGGGGGGGGGGGGGGGGGGGGGGGGGGGGGGGGGGGGGGGGGGGGGGGGGGGGGGGGGGGGGGGGGGGGGGGGGGGGGGGGGGGGGGGGGGGGGGGGGGGGGGGGGGGGGGGGGGGGGGGGGGGGGGGGGGGGGGGGGGGGGGGGGGGGGGGGGGGGGGGGGGGGGGGGGGGGGGGGGGGGGGGGGGGGGGGGGGGGGGGGGGGGGGGGGGGGGGGGGGGGGGGGGGGGGGGGGGGGGGGGGGGGGGGGGGGGGGGGGGGGGGGGGGGGGGGGGGGGGGGGGGGGGGGGGGGGGGGGGGGGGGGGGGGGGGGGGGGGGGGGGGGGGGGGGGGGGGGGGGGGGGGGGGGGGGGGGGGGGGGGGGGGGGGGGGGGGGGGGGGGGGGGGGGGGGGGGGGGGGGGGGGGGGGGGGGGGGGGGGGGGGGGGGGGGGGGGGGGGGGGGGGGGGGGGGGGGGGGGGGGGGGGGGGGGGGGGGGGGGGGGGGGGGGGGGGGGGGGGGGGGGGGGGGGGGGGGGGGGGGGGGGGGGGGGGGGGGGGGGGGGGGGGGGGGGGGGGGGGGGGGGGGGGGGGGGGGGGGGGGGGGGGGGGGGGGGGGGGGGGGGGGGGGGGGGGGGGGGGGGGGGGGGGGGGGGGGGGGGGGGGGGGGGGGGGGGGGGGGGGGGGGGGGGGGGGGGGGGGGGGGGGGGGGGGGGGGGGGGGGGGGGGGGGGGGGGGGGGGGGGGGGGGGGGGGGGGGGGGGGGGGGGGGGGGGGGGGGGGGGGGGGGGGGGGGGGGGGGGGGGGGGGGGGGGGGGGGGGGGGGGGGGGGGGGGGGGGGGGGGGGGGGGGGGGGGGGGGGGGGGGGGGGGGGGGGGGGGGGGGGGGGGGGGGGGGGGGGGGGGGGGGGGGGGGGGGGGGGGGGGGGGGGGGGGGGGGGGGGGGGGGGGGGGGGGGGGGGGGGGGGGGGGGGGGGGGGGGGGGGGGGGGGGGGGGGGGGGGGGGGGGGGGGGGGGGGGGGGGGGGGGGGGGGGGGGGGGGGGGGGGGGGGGGGGGGGGGGGGGGGGGGGGGGGGGGGGGGGGGGGGGGGGGGGGGGGGGGGGGGGGGGGGGGGGGGGGGGGGGGGGGGGGGGGGGGGGGGGGGGGGGGGGGGGGGGGGGGGGGGGGGGGGGGGGGGGGGGGGGGGGGGGGGGGGGGGGGGGGGGGGGGGGGGGGGGGGGGGGGGGGGGGGGGGGGGGGGGGGGGGGGGGGGGGGGGGGGGGGGGGGGGGGGGGGGGGGGGGGGGGGGGGGGGGGGGGGGGGGGGGGGGGGGGGGGGGGGGGGGGGGGGGGGGGGGGGGGGGGGGGGGGGGGGGGGGGGGGGGGGGGGGGGGGGGGGGGGGGGGGGGGGGGGGGGGGGGGGGGGGGGGGGGGGGGGGGGGGGGGGGGGGGGGGGGGGGGGGGGGGGGGGGGGGGGGGGGGGGGGGGGGGGGGGGGGGGGGGGGGGGGGGGGGGGGGGGGGGGGGGGGGGGGGGGGGGGGGGGGGGGGGGGGGGGGGGGGGGGGGGGGGGGGGGGGGGGGGGGGGGGGGGGGGGGGGGGGGGGGGGGGGGGGGGGGGGGGGGGGGGGGGGGGGGGGGGGGGGGGGGGGGGGGGGGGGGGGGGGGGGGGGGGGGGGGGGGGGGGGGGGGGGGGGGGGGGGGGGGGGGGGGGGGGGGGGGGGGGGGGGGGGGGGGGGGGGGGGGGGGGGGGGGGGGGGGGGGGGGGGGGGGGGGGGGGGGGGGGGGGGGGGGGGGGGGGGGGGGGGGGGGGGGGGGGGGGGGGGGGGGGGGGGGGGGGGGGGGGGGGGGGGGGGGGGGGGGGGGGGGGGGGGGGGGGGGGGGGGGGGGGGGGGGGGGGGGGGGGGGGGGGGGGGGGGGGGGGGGGGGGGGGGGGGGGGGGGGGGGGGGGGGGGGGGGGGGGGGGGGGGGGGGGGGGGGGGGGGGGGGGGGGGGGGGGGGGGGGGGGGGGGGGGGGGGGGGGGGGGGGGGGGGGGGGGGGGGGGGGGGGGGGGGGGGGGGGGGGGGGGGGGGGGGGGGGGGGGGGGGGGGGGGGGGGGGGGGGGGGGGGGGGGGGGGGGGGGGGGGGGGGGGGGGGGGGGGGGGGGGGGGGGGGGGGGGGGGGGGGGGGGGGGGGGGGGGGGGGGGGGGGGGGGGGGGGGGGGGGGGGGGGGGGGGGGGGGGGGGGGGGGGGGGGGGGGGGGGGGGGGGGGGGGGGGGGGGGGGGGGGGGGGGGGGGGGGGGGGGGGGGGGGGGGGGGGGGGGGGGGGGGGGGGGGGGGGGGGGGGGGGGGGGGGGGGGGGGGGGGGGGGGGGGGGGGGGGGGGGGGGGGGGGGGGGGGGGGGGGGGGGGGGGGGGGGGGGGGGGGGGGGGGGGGGGGGGGGGGGGGGGGGGGGGGGGGGGGGGGGGGGGGGGGGGGGGGGGGGGGGGGGGGGGGGGGGGGGGGGGGGGGGGGGGGGGGGGGGGGGGGGGGGGGGGGGGGGGGGGGGGGGGGGGGGGGGGGGGGGGGGGGGGGGGGGGGGGGGGGGGGGGGGGGGGGGGGGGGGGGGGGGGGGGGGGGGGGGGGGGGGGGGGGGGGGGGGGGGGGGGGGGGGGGGGGGGGGGGGGGGGGGGGGGGGGGGGGGGGGGGGGGGGGGGGGGGGGGGGGGGGGGGGGGGGGGGGGGGGGGGGGGGGGGGGGGGGGGGGGGGGGGGGGGGGGGGGGGGGGGGGGGGGGGGGGGGGGGGGGGGGGGGGGGGGGGGGGGGGGGGGGGGGGGGGGGGGGGGGGGGGGGGGGGGGGGGGGGGGGGGGGGGGGGGGGGGGGGGGGGGGGGGGGGGGGGGGGGGGGGGGGGGGGGGGGGGGGGGGGGGGGGGGGGGGGGGGGGGGGGGGGGGGGGGGGGGGGGGGGGGGGGGGGGGGGGGGGGGGGGGGGGGGGGGGGGGGGGGGGGGGGGGGGGGGGGGGGGGGGGGGGGGGGGGGGGGGGGGGGGGGGGGGGGGGGGGGGGGGGGGGGGGGGGGGGGGGGGGGGGGGGGGGGGGGGGGGGGGGGGGGGGGGGGGGGGGGGGGGGGGGGGGGGGGGGGGGGGGGGGGGGGGGGGGGGGGGGGGGGGGGGGGGGGGGGGGGGGGGGGGGGGGGGGGGGGGGGGGGGGGGGGGGGGGGGGGGGGGGGGGGGGGGGGGGGGGGGGGGGGGGGGGGGGGGGGGGGGGGGGGGGGGGGGGGGGGGGGGGGGGGGGGGGGGGGGGGGGGGGGGGGGGGGGGGGGGGGGGGGGGGGGGGGGGGGGGGGGGGGGGGGGGGGGGGGGGGGGGGGGGGGGGGGGGGGGGGGGGGGGGGGGGGGGGGGGGGGGGGGGGGGGGGGGGGGGGGGGGGGGGGGGGGGGGGGGGGGGGGGGGGGGGGGGGGGGGGGGGGGGGGGGGGGGGGGGGGGGGGGGGGGGGGGGGGGGGGGGGGGGGGGGGGGGGGGGGGGGGGGGGGGGGGGGGGGGGGGGGGGGGGGGGGGGGGGGGGGGGGGGGGGGGGGGGGGGGGGGGGGGGGGGGGGGGGGGGGGGGGGGGGGGGGGGGGGGGGGGGGGGGGGGGGGGGGGGGGGGGGGGGGGGGGGGGGGGGGGGGGGGGGGGGGGGGGGGGGGGGGGGGGGGGGGGGGGGGGGGGGGGGGGGGGGGGGGGGGGGGGGGGGGGGGGGGGGGGGGGGGGGGGGGGGGGGGGGGGGGGGGGGGGGGGGGGGGGGGGGGGGGGGGGGGGGGGGGGGGGGGGGGGGGGGGGGGGGGGGGGGGGGGGGGGGGGGGGGGGGGGGGGGGGGGGGGGGGGGGGGGGGGGGGGGGGGGGGGGGGGGGGGGGGGGGGGGGGGGGGGGGGGGGGGGGGGGGGGGGGGGGGGGGGGGGGGGGGGGGGGGGGGGGGGGGGGGGGGGGGGGGGGGGGGGGGGGGGGGGGGGGGGGGGGGGGGGGGGGGGGGGGGGGGGGGGGGGGGGGGGGGGGGGGGGGGGGGGGGGGGGGGGGGGGGGGGGGGGGGGGGGGGGGGGGGGGGGGGGGGGGGGGGGGGGGGGGGGGGGGGGGGGGGGGGGGGGGGGGGGGGGGGGGGGGGGGGGGGGGGGGGGGGGGGGGGGGGGGGGGGGGGGGGGGGGGGGGGGGGGGGGGGGGGGGGGGGGGGGGGGGGGGGGGGGGGGGGGGGGGGGGGGGGGGGGGGGGGGGGGGGGGGGGGGGGGGGGGGGGGGGGGGGGGGGGGGGGGGGGGGGGGGGGGGGGGGGGGGGGGGGGGGGGGGGGGGGGGGGGGGGGGGGGGGGGGGGGGGGGGGGGGGGGGGGGGGGGGGGGGGGGGGGGGGGGGGGGGGGGGGGGGGGGGGGGGGGGGGGGGGGGGGGGGGGGGGGGGGGGGGGGGGGGGGGGGGGGGGGGGGGGGGGGGGGGGGGGGGGGGGGGGGGGGGGGGGGGGGGGGGGGGGGGGGGGGGGGGGGGGGGGGGGGGGGGGGGGGGGGGGGGGGGGGGGGGGGGGGGGGGGGGGGGGGGGGGGGGGGGGGGGGGGGGGGGGGGGGGGGGGGGGGGGGGGGGGGGGGGGGGGGGGGGGGGGGGGGGGGGGGGGGGGGGGGGGGGGGGGGGGGGGGGGGGGGGGGGGGGGGGGGGGGGGGGGGGGGGGGGGGGGGGGGGGGGGGGGGGGGGGGGGGGGGGGGGGGGGGGGGGGGGGGGGGGGGGGGGGGGGGGGGGGGGGGGGGGGGGGGGGGGGGGGGGGGGGGGGGGGGGGGGGGGGGGGGGGGGGGGGGGGGGGGGGGGGGGGGGGGGGGGGGGGGGGGGGGGGGGGGGGGGGGGGGGGGGGGGGGGGGGGGGGGGGGGGGGGGGGGGGGGGGGGGGGGGGGGGGGGGGGGGGGGGGGGGGGGGGGGGGGGGGGGGGGGGGGGGGGGGGGGGGGGGGGGGGGGGGGGGGGGGGGGGGGGGGGGGGGGGGGGGGGGGGGGGGGGGGGGGGGGGGGGGGGGGGGGGGGGGGGGGGGGGGGGGGGGGGGGGGGGGGGGGGGGGGGGGGGGGGGGGGGGGGGGGGGGGGGGGGGGGGGGGGGGGGGGGGGGGGGGGGGGGGGGGGGGGGGGGGGGGGGGGGGGGGGGGGGGGGGGGGGGGGGGGGGGGGGGGGGGGGGGGGGGGGGGGGGGGGGGGGGGGGGGGGGGGGGGGGGGGGGGGGGGGGGGGGGGGGGGGGGGGGGGGGGGGGGGGGGGGGGGGGGGGGGGGGGGGGGGGGGGGGGGGGGGGGGGGGGGGGGGGGGGGGGGGGGGGGGGGGGGGGGGGGGGGGGGGGGGGGGGGGGGGGGGGGGGGGGGGGGGGGGGGGGGGGGGGGGGGGGGGGGGGGGGGGGGGGGGGGGGGGGGGGGGGGGGGGGGGGGGGGGGGGGGGGGGGGGGGGGGGGGGGGGGGGGGGGGGGGGGGGGGGGGGGGGGGGGGGGGGGGGGGGGGGGGGGGGGGGGGGGGGGGGGGGGGGGGGGGGGGGGGGGGGGGGGGGGGGGGGGGGGGGGGGGGGGGGGGGGGGGGGGGGGGGGGGGGGGGGGGGGGGGGGGGGGGGGGGGGGGGGGGGGGGGGGGGGGGGGGGGGGGGGGGGGGGGGGGGGGGGGGGGGGGGGGGGGGGGGGGGGGGGGGGGGGGGGGGGGGGGGGGGGGGGGGGGGGGGGGGGGGGGGGGGGGGGGGGGGGGGGGGGGGGGGGGGGGGGGGGGGGGGGGGGGGGGGGGGGGGGGGGGGGGGGGGGGGGGGGGGGGGGGG
Organism: Capsicum baccatum var. pendulum; assembly: GCA_030864225.1. Taxonomy (NCBI): domain Eukaryota; kingdom Viridiplantae; phylum Streptophyta; class Magnoliopsida; order Solanales; family Solanaceae; genus Capsicum; species Capsicum baccatum. The sequence goes on along the minus strand of JAQZCD010000223.1, from coordinate 89,263 downwards.
GGGGGGGGGGGGGGGGGGGGGGGGGGGGGGGGGGGGGGGGGGGGGGGGGGGGGGGGGGGGGGGGGGGGGGGGGGGGGGGGGGGGGGGGGGGGGGGGGGGGGGGGGGGGGGGGGGGGGGGGGGGGGGGGGGGGGGGGGGGGGGGGGGGGGGGGGGGGGGGGGGGGGGGGGGGGGGGGGGGGGGGGGGGGGGGGGGGGGGGGGGGGGGGGGGGGGGGGGGGGGGGGGGGGGGGGGGGGGGGGGGGGGGGGGGGGGGGGGGGGGGGGGGGGGGGGGGGGGGGGGGGGGGGGGGGGGGGGGGGGGGGGGGGGGGGGGGGGGGGGGGGGGGGGGGGGGGGGGGGGGGGGGGGGGGGGGGGGGGGGGGGGGGGGGGGGGGGGGGGGGGGGGGGGGGGGGGGGGGGGGGGGGGGGGGGGGGGGGGGGGGGGGGGGGGGGGGGGGGGGGGGGGGGGGGGGGGGGGGGGGGGGGGGGGGGGGGGGGGGGGGGGGGGGGGGGGGGGGGGGGGGGGGGGGGGGGGGGGGGGGGGGGGGGGGGGGGGGGGGGGGGGGGGGGGGGGGGGGGGGGGGGGGGGGGGGGGGGGGGGGGGGGGGGGGGGGGGGGGGGGGGGGGGGGGGGGGGGGGGGGGGGGGGGGGGGGGGGGGGGGGGGGGGGGGGGGGGGGGGGGGGGGGGGGGGGGGGGGGGGGGGGGGGGGGGGGGGGGGGGGGGGGGGGGGGGGGGGGGGGGGGGGGGGGGGGGGGGGGGGGGGGGGGGGGGGGGGGGGGGGGGGGGGGGGGGGGGGGGGGGGGGGGGGGGGGGGGGGGGGGGGGGGGGGGGGGGGGGGGGGGGGGGGGGGGGGGGGGGGGGGGGGGGGGGGGGGGGGGGGGGGGGGGGGGGGGGGGGGGGGGGGGGGGGGGGGGGGGGGGGGGGGGGGGGGGGGGGGGGGGGGGGGGGGGGGGGGGGGGGGGGGGGGGGGGGGGGGGGGGGGGGGGGGGGGGGGGGGGGGGGGGGGGGGGGGGGGGGGGGGGGGGGGGGGGGGGGGGGGGGGGGGGGGGGGGGGGGGGGGGGGGGGGGGGGGGGGGGGGGGGGGGGGGGGGGGGGGGGGGGGGGGGGGGGGGGGGGGGGGGGGGGGGGGGGGGGGGGGGGGGGGGGGGGGGGGGGGGGGGGGGGGGGGGGGGGGGGGGGGGGGGGGGGGGGGGGGGGGGGGGGGGGGGGGGGGGGGGGGGGGGGGGGGGGGGGGGGGGGGGGGGGGGGGGGGGGGGGGGGGGGGGGGGGGGGGGGGGGGGGGGGGGGGGGGGGGGGGGGGGGGGGGGGGGGGGGGGGGGGGGGGGGGGGGGGGGGGGGGGGGGGGGGGGGGGGGGGGGGGGGGGGGGGGGGGGGGGGGGGGGGGGGGGGGGGGGGGGGGGGGGGGGGGGGGGGGGGGGGGGGGGGGGGGGGGGGGGGGGGGGGGGGGGGGGGGGGGGGGGGGGGGGGGGGGGGGGGGGGGGGGGGGGGGGGGGGGGGGGGGGGGGGGGGGGGGGGGGGGGGGGGGGGGGGGGGGGGGGGGGGGGGGGGGGGGGGGGGGGGGGGGGGGGGGGGGGGGGGGGGGGGGGGGGGGGGGGGGGGGGGGGGGGGGGGGGGGGGGGGGGGGGGGGGGGGGGGGGGGGGGGGGGGGGGGGGGGGGGGGGGGGGGGGGGGGGGGGGGGGGGGGGGGGGGGGGGGGGGGGGGGGGGGGGGGGGGGGGGGGGGGGGGGGGGGGGGGGGGGGGGGGGGGGGGGGGGGGGGGGGGGGGGGGGGGGGGGGGGGGGGGGGGGGGGGGGGGGGGGGGGGGGGGGGGGGGGGGGGGGGGGGGGGGGGGGGGGGGGGGGGGGGGGGGGGGGGGGGGGGGGGGGGGGGGGGGGGGGGGGGGGGGGGGGGGGGGGGGGGGGGGGGGGGGGGGGGGGGGGGGGGGGGGGGGGGGGGGGGGGGGGGGGGGGGGGGGGGGGGGGGGGGGGGGGGGGGGGGGGGGGGGGGGGGGGGGGGGGGGGGGGGGGGGGGGGGGGGGGGGGGGGGGGGGGGGGGGGGGGGGGGGGGGGGGGGGGGGGGGGGGGGGGGGGGGGGGGGGGGGGGGGGGGGGGGGGGGGGGGGGGGGGGGGGGGGGGGGGGGGGGGGGGGGGGGGGGGGGGGGGGGGGGGGGGGGGGGGGGGGGGGGGGGGGGGGGGGGGGGGGGGGGGGGGGGGGGGGGGGGGGGGGGGGGGGGGGGGGGGGGGGGGGGGGGGGGGGGGGGGGGGGGGGGGGGGGGGGGGGGGGGGGGGGGGGGGGGGGGGGGGGGGGGGGGGGGGGGGGGGGGGGGGGGGGGGGGGGGGGGGGGGGGGGGGGGGGGGGGGGGGGGGGGGGGGGGGGGGGGGGGGGGGGGGGGGGGGGGGGGGGGGGGGGGGGGGGGGGGGGGGGGGGGGGGGGGGGGGGGGGGGGGGGGGGGGGGGGGGGGGGGGGGGGGGGGGGGGGGGGGGGGGGGGGGGGGGGGGGGGGGGGGGGGGGGGGGGGGGGGGGGGGGGGGGGGGGGGGGGGGGGGGGGGGGGGGGGGGGGGGGGGGGGGGGGGGGGGGGGGGGGGGGGGGGGGGGGGGGGGGGGGGGGGGGGGGGGGGGGGGGGGGGGGGGGGGGGGGGGGGGGGGGGGGGGGGGGGGGGGGGGGGGGGGGGGGGGGGGGGGGGGGGGGGGGGGGGGGGGGGGGGGGGGGGGGGGGGGGGGGGGGGGGGGGGGGGGGGGGGGGGGGGGGGGGGGGGGGGGGGGGGGGGGGGGGGGGGGGGGGGGGGGGGGGGGGGGGGGGGGGGGGGGGGGGGGGGGGGGGGGGGGGGGGGGGGGGGGGGGGGGGGGGGGGGGGGGGGGGGGGGGGGGGGGGGGGGGGGGGGGGGGGGGGGGGGGGGGGGGGGGGGGGGGGGGGGGGGGGGGGGGGGGGGGGGGGGGGGGGGGGGGGGGGGGGGGGGGGGGGGGGGGGGGGGGGGGGGGGGGGGGGGGGGGGGGGGGGGGGGGGGGGGGGGGGGGGGGGGGGGGGGGGGGGGGGGGGGGGGGGGGGGGGGGGGGGGGGGGGGGGGGGGGGGGGGGGGGGGGGGGGGGGGGGGGGGGGGGGGGGGGGGGGGGGGGGGGGGGGGGGGGGGGGGGGGGGGGGGGGGGGGGGGGGGGGGGGGGGGGGGGGGGGGGGGGGGGGGGGGGGGGGGGGGGGGGGGGGGGGGGGGGGGGGGGGGGGGGGGGGGGGGGGGGGGGGGGGGGGGGGGGGGGGGGGGGGGGGGGGGGGGGGGGGGGGGGGGGGGGGGGGGGGGGGGGGGGGGGGGGGGGGGGGGGGGGGGGGGGGGGGGGGGGGGGGGGGGGGGGGGGGGGGGGGGGGGGGGGGGGGGGGGGGGGGGGGGGGGGGGGGGGGGGGGGGGGGGGGGGGGGGGGGGGGGGGGGGGGGGGGGGGGGGGGGGGGGGGGGGGGGGGGGGGGGGGGGGGGGGGGGGGGGGGGGGGGGGGGGGGGGGGGGGGGGGGGGGGGGGGGGGGGGGGGGGGGGGGGGGGGGGGGGGGGGGGGGGGGGGGGGGGGGGGGGGGGGGGGGGGGGGGGGGGGGGGGGGGGGGGGGGGGGGGGGGGGGGGGGGGGGGGGGGGGGGGGGGGGGGGGGGGGGGGGGGGGGGGGGGGGGGGGGGGGGGGGGGGGGGGGGGGGGGGGGGGGGGGGGGGGGGGGGGGGGGGGGGGGGGGGGGGGGGGGGGGGGGGGGGGGGGGGGGGGGGGGGGGGGGGGGGGGGGGGGGGGGGGGGGGGGGGGGGGGGGGGGGGGGGGGGGGGGGGGGGGGGGGGGGGGGGGGGGGGGGGGGGGGGGGGGGGGGGGGGGGGGGGGGGGGGGGGGGGGGGGGGGGGGGGGGGGGGGGGGGGGGGGGGGGGGGGGGGGGGGGGGGGGGGGGGGGGGGGGGGGGGGGGGGGGGGGGGGGGGGGGGGGGGGGGGGGGGGGGGGGGGGGGGGGGGGGGGGGGGGGGGGGGGGGGGGGGGGGGGGGGGGGGGGGGGGGGGGGGGGGGGGGGGGGGGGGGGGGGGGGGGGGGGGGGGGGGGGGGGGGGGGGGGGGGGGGGGGGGGGGGGGGGGGGGGGGGGGGGGGGGGGGGGGGGGGGGGGGGGGGGGGGGGGGGGGGGGGGGGGGGGGGGGGGGGGGGGGGGGGGGGGGGGGGGGGGGGGGGGGGGGGGGGGGGGGGGGGGGGGGGGGGGGGGGGGGGGGGGGGGGGGGGGGGGGGGGGGGGGGGGGGGGGGGGGGGGGGGGGGGGGGGGGGGGGGGGGGGGGGGGGGGGGGGGGGGGGGGGGGGGGGGGGGGGGGGGGGGGGGGGGGGGGGGGGGGGGGGGGGGGGGGGGGGGGGGGGGGGGGGGGGGGGGGGGGGGGGGGGGGGGGGGGGGGGGGGGGGGGGGGGGGGGGGGGGGGGGGGGGGGGGGGGGGGGGGGGGGGGGGGGGGGGGGGGGGGGGGGGGGGGGGGGGGGGGGGGGGGGGGGGGGGGGGGGGGGGGGGGGGGGGGGGGGGGGGGGGGGGGGGGGGGGGGGGGGGGGGGGGGGGGGGGGGGGGGGGGGGGGGGGGGGGGGGGGGGGGGGGGGGGGGGGGGGGGGGGGGGGGGGGGGGGGGGGGGGGGGGGGGGGGGGGGGGGGGGGGGGGGGGGGGGGGGGGGGGGGGGGGGGGGGGGGGGGGGGGGGGGGGGGGGGGGGGGGGGGGGGGGGGGGGGGGGGGGGGGGGGGGGGGGGGGGGGGGGGGGGGGGGGGGGGGGGGGGGGGGGGGGGGGGGGGGGGGGGGGGGGGGGGGGGGGGGGGGGGGGGGGGGGGGGGGGGGGGGGGGGGGGGGGGGGGGGGGGGGGGGGGGGGGGGGGGGGGGGGGGGGGGGGGGGGGGGGGGGGGGGGGGGGGGGGGGGGGGGGGGGGGGGGGGGGGGGGGGGGGGGGGGGGGGGGGGGGGGGGGGGGGGGGGGGGGGGGGGGGGGGGGGGGGGGGGGGGGGGGGGGGGGGGGGGGGGGGGGGGGGGGGGGGGGGGGGGGGGGGGGGGGGGGGGGGGGGGGGGGGGGGGGGGGGGGGGGGGGGGGGGGGGGGGGGGGGGGGGGGGGGGGGGGGGGGGGGGGGGGGGGGGGGGGGGGGGGGGGGGGGGGGGGGGGGGGGGGGGGGGGGGGGGGGGGGGGGGGGGGGGGGGGGGGGGGGGGGGGGGGGGGGGGGGGGGGGGGGGGGGGGGGGGGGGGGGGGGGGGGGGGGGGGGGGGGGGGGGGGGGGGGGGGGGGGGGGGGGGGGGGGGGGGGGGGGGGGGGGGGGGGGGGGGGGGGGGGGGGGGGGGGGGGGGGGGGGGGGGGGGGGGGGGGGGGGGGGGGGGGGGGGGGGGGGGGGGGGGGGGGGGGGGGGGGGGGGGGGGGGGGGGGGGGGGGGGGGGGGGGGGGGGGGGGGGGGGGGGGGGGGGGGGGGGGGGGGGGGGGGGGGGGGGGGGGGGGGGGGGGGGGGGGGGGGGGGGGGGGGGGGGGGGGGGGGGGGGGGGGGGGGGGGGGGGGGGGGGGGGGGGGGGGGGGGGGGGGGGGGGGGGGGGGGGGGGGGGGGGGGGGGGGGGGGGGGGGGGGGGGGGGGGGGGGGGGGGGGGGGGGGGGGGGGGGGGGGGGGGGGGGGGGGGGGGGGGGGGGGGGGGGGGGGGGGGGGGGGGGGGGGGGGGGGGGGGGGGGGGGGGGGGGGGGGGGGGGGGGGGGGGGGGGGGGGGGGGGGGGGGGGGGGGGGGGGGGGGGGGGGGGGGGGGGGGGGGGGGGGGGGGGGGGGGGGGGGGGGGGGGGGGGGGGGGGGGGGGGGGGGGGGGGGGGGGGGGGGGGGGGGGGGGGGGGGGGGGGGGGGGGGGGGGGGGGGGGGGGGGGGGGGGGGGGGGGGGGGGGGGGGGGGGGGGGGGGGGGGGGGGGGGGGGGGGGGGGGGGGGGGGGGGGGGGGGGGGGGGGGGGGGGGGGGGGGGGGGGGGGGGGGGGGGGGGGGGGGGGGGGGGGGGGGGGGGGGGGGGGGGGGGGGGGGGGGGGGGGGGGGGGGGGGGGGGGGGGGGGGGGGGGGGGGGGGGGGGGGGGGGGGGGGGGGGGGGGGGGGGGGGGGGGGGGGGGGGGGGGGGGGGGGGGGGGGGGGGGGGGGGGGGGGGGGGGGGGGGGGGGGGGGGGGGGGGGGGGGGGGGGGGGGGGGGGGGGGGGGGGGGGGGGGGGGGGGGGGGGGGGGGGGGGGGGGGGGGGGGGGGGGGGGGGGGGGGGGGGGGGGGGGGGGGGGGGGGGGGGGGGGGGGGGGGGGGGGGGGGGGGGGGGGGGGGGGGGGGGGGGGGGGGGGGGGGGGGGGGGGGGGGGGGGGGGGGGGGGGGGGGGGGGGGGGGGGGGGGGGGGGGGGGGGGGGGGGGGGGGGGGGGGGGGGGGGGGGGGGGGGGGGGGGGGGGGGGGGGGGGGGGGGGGGGGGGGGGGGGGGGGGGGGGGGGGGGGGGGGGGGGGGGGGGGGGGGGGGGGGGGGGGGGGGGGGGGGGGGGGGGGGGGGGGGGGGGGGGGGGGGGGGGGGGGGGGGGGGGGGGGGGGGGGGGGGGGGGGGGGGGGGGGGGGGGGGGGGGGGGGGGGGGGGGGGGGGGGGGGGGGGGGGGGGGGGGGGGGGGGGGGGGGGGGGGGGGGGGGGGGGGGGGGGGGGGGGGGGGGGGGGGGGGGGGGGGGGGGGGGGGGGGGGGGGGGGGGGGGGGGGGGGGGGGGGGGGGGGGGGGGGGGGGGGGGGGGGGGGGGGGGGGGGGGGGGGGGGGGGGGGGGGGGGGGGGGGGGGGGGGGGGGGGGGGGGGGGGGGGGGGGGGGGGGGGGGGGGGGGGGGGGGGGGGGGGGGGGGGGGGGGGGGGGGGGGGGGGGGGGGGGGGGGGGGGGGGGGGGGGGGGGGGGGGGGGGGGGGGGGGGGGGGGGGGGGGGGGGGGGGGGGGGGGGGGGGGGGGGGGGGGGGGGGGGGGGGGGGGGGGGGGGGGGGGGGGGGGGGGGGGGGGGGGGGGGGGGGGGGGGGGGGGGGGGGGGGGGGGGGGGGGGGGGGGGGGGGGGGGGGGGGGGGGGGGGGGGGGGGGGGGGGGGGGGGGGGGGGGGGGGGGGGGGGGGGGGGGGGGGGGGGGGGGGGGGGGGGGGGGGGGGGGGGGGGGGGGGGGGGGGGGGGGGGGGGGGGGGGGGGGGGGGGGGGGGGGGGGGGGGGGGGGGGGGGGGGGGGGGGGGGGGGGGGGGGGGGGGGGGGGGGGGGGGGGGGGGGGGGGGGGGGGGGGGGGGGGGGGGGGGGGGGGGGGGGGGGGGGGGGGGGGGGGGGGGGGGGGGGGGGGGGGGGGGGGGGGGGGGGGGGGGGGGGGGGGGGGGGGGGGGGGGGGGGGGGGGGGGGGGGGGGGGGGGGGGGGGGGGGGGGGGGGGGGGGGGGGGGGGGGGGGGGGGGGGGGGGGGGGGGGGGGGGGGGGGGGGGGGGGGGGGGGGGGGGGGGGGGGGGGGGGGGGGGGGGGGGGGGGGGGGGGGGGGGGGGGGGGGGGGGGGGGGGGGGGGGGGGGGGGGGGGGGGGGGGGGGGGGGGGGGGGGGGGGGGGGGGGGGGGGGGGGGGGGGGGGGGGGGGGGGGGGGGGGGGGGGGGGGGGGGGGGGGGGGGGGGGGGGGGGGGGGGGGGGGGGGGGGGGGGGGGGGGGGGGGGGGGGGGGGGGGGGGGGGGGGGGGGGGGGGGGGGGGGGGGGGGGGGGGGGGGGGGGGGGGGGGGGGGGGGGGGGGGGGGGGGGGGGGGGGGGGGGGGGGGGGGGGGGGGGGGGGGGGGGGGGGGGGGGGGGGGGGGGGGGGGGGGGGGGGGGGGGGGGGGGGGGGGGGGGGGGGGGGGGGGGGGGGGGGGGGGGGGGGGGGGGGGGGGGGGGGGGGGGGGGGGGGGGGGGGGGGGGGGGGGGGGGGGGGGGGGGGGGGGGGGGGGGGGGGGGGGGGGGGGGGGGGGGGGGGGGGGGGGGGGGGGGGGGGGGGGGGGGGGGGGGGGGGGGGGGGGGGGGGGGGGGGGGGGGGGGGGGGGGGGGGGGGGGGGGGGGGGGGGGGGGGGGGGGGGGGGGGGGGGGGGGGGGGGGGGGGGGGGGGGGGGGGGGGGGGGGGGGGGGGGGGGGGGGGGGGGGGGGGGGGGGGGGGGGGGGGGGGGGGGGGGGGGGGGGGGGGGGGGGGGGGGGGGGGGGGGGGGGGGGGGGGGGGGGGGGGGGGGGGGGGGGGGGGGGGGGGGGGGGGGGGGGGGGGGGGGGGGGGGGGGGGGGGGGGGGGGGGGGGGGGGGGGGGGGGGGGGGGGGGGGGGGGGGGGGGGGGGGGGGGGGGGGGGGGGGGGGGGGGGGGGGGGGGGGGGGGGGGGGGGGGGGGGGGGGGGGGGGGGGGGGGGGGGGGGGGGGGGGGGGGGGGGGGGGGGGGGGGGGGGGGGGGGGGGGGGGGGGGGGGGGGGGGGGGGGGGGGGGGGGGGGGGGGGGGGGGGGGGGGGGGGGGGGGGGGGGGGGGGGGGGGGGGGGGGGGGGGGGGGGGGGGGGGGGGGGGGGGGGGGGGGGGGGGGGGGGGGGGGGGGGGGGGGGGGGGGGGGGGGGGGGGGGGGGGGGGGGGGGGGGGGGGGGGGGGGGGGGGGGGGGGGGGGGGGGGGGGGGGGGGGGGGGGGGGGGGGGGGGGGGGGGGGGGGGGGGGGGGGGGGGGGGGGGGGGGGGGGGGGGGGGGGGGGGGGGGGGGGGGGGGGGGGGGGGGGGGGGGGGGGGGGGGGGGGGGGGGGGGGGGGGGGGGGGGGGGGGGGGGGGGGGGGGGGGGGGGGGGGGGGGGGGGGGGGGGGGGGGGGGGGGGGGGGGGGGGGGGGGGGGGGGGGGGGGGGGGGGGGGGGGGGGGGGGGGGGGGGGGGGGGGGGGGGGGGGGGGGGGGGGGGGGGGGGGGGGGGGGGGGGGGGGGGGGGGGGGGGGGGGGGGGGGGGGGGGGGGGGGGGGGGGGGGGGGGGGGGGGGGGGGGGGGGGGGGGGGGGGGGGGGGGGGGGGGGGGGGGGGGGGGGGGGGGGGGGGGGGGGGGGGGGGGGGGGGGGGGGGGGGGGGGGGGGGGGGGGGGGGGGGGGGGGGGGGGGGGGGGGGGGGGGGGGGGGGGGGGGGGGGGGGGGGGGGGGGGGGGGGGGGGGGGGGGGGGGGGGGGGGGGGGGGGGGGGGGGGGGGGGGGGGGGGGGGGGGGGGGGGGGGGGGGGGGGGGGGGGGGGGGGGGGGGGGGGGGGGGGGGGGGGGGGGGGGGGGGGGGGGGGGGGGGGGGGGGGGGGGGGGGGGGGGGGGGGGGGGGGGGGGGGGGGGGGGGGGGGGGGGGGGGGGGGGGGGGGGGGGGGGGGGGGGGGGGGGGGGGGGGGGGGGGGGGGGGGGGGGGGGGGGGGGGGGGGGGGGGGGGGGGGGGGGGGGGGGGGGGGGGGGGGGGGGGGGGGGGGGGGGGGGGGGGGGGGGGGGGGGGGGGGGGGGGGGGGGGGGGGGGGGGGGGGGGGGGGGGGGGGGGGGGGGGGGGGGGGGGGGGGGGGGGGGGGGGGGGGGGGGGGGGGGGGGGGGGGGGGGGGGGGGGGGGGGGGGGGGGGGGGGGGGGGGGGGGGGGGGGGGGGGGGGGGGGGGGGGGGGGGGGGGGGGGGGGGGGGGGGGGGGGGGGGGGGGGGGGGGGGGGGGGGGGGGGGGGGGGGGGGGGGGGGGGGGGGGGGGGGGGGGGGGGGGGGGGGGGGGGGGGGGGGGGGGGGGGGGGGGGGGGGGGGGGGGGGGGGGGGGGGGGGGGGGGGGGGGGGGGGGGGGGGGGGGGGGGGGGGGGGGGGGGGGGGGGGGGGGGGGGGGGGGGGGGGGGGGGGGGGGGGGGGGGGGGGGGGGGGGGGGGGGGGGGGGGGGGGGGGGGGGGGGGGGGGGGGGGGGGGGGGGGGGGGGGGGGGGGGGGGGGGGGGGGGGGGGGGGGGGGGGGGGGGGGGGGGGGGGGGGGGGGGGGGGGGGGGGGGGGGGGGGGGGGGGGGGGGGGGGGGGGGGGGGGGGGGGGGGGGGGGGGGGGGGGGGGGGGGGGGGGGGGGGGGGGGGGGGGGGGGGGGGGGGGGGGGGGGGGGGGGGGGGGGGGGGGGGGGGGGGGGGGGGGGGGGGGGGGGGGGGGGGGGGGGGGGGGGGGGGGGGGGGGGGGGGGGGGGGGGGGGGGGGGGGGGGGGGGGGGGGGGGGGGGGGGGGGGGGGGGGGGGGGGGGGGGGGGGGGGGGGGGGGGGGGGGGGGGGGGGGGGGGGGGGGGGGGGGGGGGGGGGGGGGGGGGGGGGGGGGGGGGGGGGGGGGGGGGGGGGGGGGGGGGGGGGGGGGGGGGGGGGGGGGGGGGGGGGGGGGGGGGGGGGGGGGGGGGGGGGGGGGGGGGGGGGGGGGGGGGGGGGGGGGGGGGGGGGGGGGGGGGGGGGGGGGGGGGGGGGGGGGGGGGGGGGGGGGGGGGGGGGGGGGGGGGGGGGGGGGGGGGGGGGGGGGGGGGGGGGGGGGGGGGGGGGGGGGGGGGGGGGGGGGGGGGGGGGGGGGGGGGGGGGGGGGGGGGGGGGGGGGGGGGGGGGGGGGGGGGGGGGGGGGGGGGGGGGGGGGGGGGGGGGGGGGGGGGGGGGGGGGGGGGGGGGGGGGGGGGGGGGGGGGGGGGGGGGGGGGGGGGGGGGGGGGGGGGGGGGGGGGGGGGGGGGGGGGGGGGGGGGGGGGGGGGGGGGGGGGGGGGGGGGGGGGGGGGGGGGGGGGGGGGGGGGGGGGGGGGGGGGGGGGGGGGGGGGGGGGGGGGGGGGGGGGGGGGGGGGGGGGGGGGGGGGGGGGGGGGGGGGGGGGGGGGGGGGGGGGGGGGGGGGGGGGGGGGGGGGGGGGGGGGGGGGGGGGGGGGGGGGGGGGGGGGGGGGGGGGGGGGGGGGGGGGGGGGGGGGGGGGGGGGGGGGGGGGGGGGGGGGGGGGGGGGGGGGGGGGGGGGGGGGGGGGGGGGGGGGGGGGGGGGGGGGGGGGGGGGGGGGGGGGGGGGGGGGGGGGGGGGGGGGGGGGGGGGGGGGGGGGGGGGGGGGGGGGGGGGGGGGGGGGGGGGGGGGGGGGGGGGGGGGGGGGGGGGGGGGGGGGGGGGGGGGGGGGGGGGGGGGGGGGGGGGGGGGGGGGGGGGGGGGGGGGGGGGGGGGGGGGGGGGGGGGGGGGGGGGGGGGGGGGGGGGGGGGGGGGGGGGGGGGGGGGGGGGGGGGGGGGGGGGGGGGGGGGGGGGGGGGGGGGGGGGGGGGGGGGGGGGGGGGGGGGGGGGGGGGGGGGGGGGGGGGGGGGGGGGGGGGGGGGGGGGGGGGGGGGGGGGGGGGGGGGGGGGGGGGGGGGGGGGGGGGGGGGGGGGGGGGGGGGGGGGGGGGGGGGGGGGGGGGGGGGGGGGGGGGGGGGGGGGGGGGGGGGGGGGGGGGGGGGGGGGGGGGGGGGGGGGGGGGGGGGGGGGGGGGGGGGGGGGGGGGGGGGGGGGGGGGGGGGGGGGGGGGGGGGGGGGGGGGGGGGGGGGGGGGGGGGGGGGGGGGGGGGGGGGGGGGGGGGGGGGGGGGGGGGGGGGGGGGGGGGGGGGGGGGGGGGGGGGGGGGGGGGGGGGGGGGGGGGGGGGGGGGGGGGGGGGGGGGGGGGGGGGGGGGGGGGGGGGGGGGGGGGGGGGGGGGGGGGGGGGGGGGGGGGGGGGGGGGGGGGGGGGGGGGGGGGGGGGGGGGGGGGGGGGGGGGGGGGGGGGGGGGGGGGGGGGGGGGGGGGGGGGGGGGGGGGGGGGGGGGGGGGGGGGGGGGGGGGGGGGGGGGGGGGGGGGGGGGGGGGGGGGGGGGGGGGGGGGGGGGGGGGGGGGGGGGGGGGGGGGGGGGGGGGGGGGGGGGGGGGGGGGGGGGGGGGGGGGGGGGGGGGGGGGGGGGGGGGGGGGGGGGGGGGGGGGGGGGGGGGGGGGGGGGGGGGGGGGGGGGGGGGGGGGGGGGGGGGGGGGGGGGGGGGGGGGGGGGGGGGGGGGGGGGGGGGGGGGGGGGGGGGGGGGGGGGGGGGGGGGGGGGGGGGGGGGGGGGGGGGGGGGGGGGGGGGGGGGGGGGGGGGGGGGGGGGGGGGGGGGGGGGGGGGGGGGGGGGGGGGGGGGGGGGGGGGGGGGGGGGGGGGGGGGGGGGGGGGGGGGGGGGGGGGGGGGGGGGGGGGGGGGGGGGGGGGGGGGGGGGGGGGGGGGGGGGGGGGGGGGGGGGGGGGGGGGGGGGGGGGGGGGGGGGGGGGGGGGGGGGGGGGGGGGGGGGGGGGGGGGGGGGGGGGGGGGGGGGGGGGGGGGGGGGGGGGGGGGGGGGGGGGGGGGGGGGGGGGGGGGGGGGGGGGGGGGGGGGGGGGGGGGGGGGGGGGGGGGGGGGGGGGGGGGGGGGGGGGGGGGGGGGGGGGGGGGGGGGGGGGGGGGGGGGGGGGGGGGGGGGGGGGGGGGGGGGGGGGGGGGGGGGGGGGGGGGGGGGGGGGGGGGGGGGGGGGGGGGGGGGGGGGGGGGGGGGGGGGGGGGGGGGGGGGGGGGGGGGGGGGGGGGGGGGGGGGGGGGGGGGGGGGGGGGGGGGGGGGGGGGGGGGGGGGGGGGGGGGGGGGGGGGGGGGGGGGGGGGGGGGGGGGGGGGGGGGGGGGGGGGGGGGGGGGGGGGGGGGGGGGGGGGGGGGGGGGGGGGGGGGGGGGGGGGGGGGGGGGGGGGGGGGGGGGGGGGGGGGGGGGGGGGGGGGGGGGGGGGGGGGGGGGGGGGGGGGGGGGGGGGGGGGGGGGGGGGGGGGGGGGGGGGGGGGGGGGGGGGGGGGGGGGGGGGGGGGGGGGGGGGGGGGGGGGGGGGGGGGGGGGGGGGGGGGGGGGGGGGGGGGGGGGGGGGGGGGGGGGGGGGGGGGGGGGGGGGGGGGGGGGGGGGGGGGGGGGGGGGGGGGGGGGGGGGGGGGGGGGGGGGGGGGGGGGGGGGGGGGGGGGGGGGGGGGGGGGGGGGGGGGGGGGGGGGGGGGGGGGGGGGGGGGGGGGGGGGGGGGGGGGGGGGGGGGGGGGGGGGGGGGGGGGGGGGGGGGGGGGGGGGGGGGGGGGGGGGGGGGGGGGGGGGGGGGGGGGGGGGGGGGGGGGGGGGGGGGGGGGGGGGGGGGGGGGGGGGGGGGGGGGGGGGGGGGGGGGGGGGGGGGGGGGGGGGGGGGGGGGGGGGGGGGGGGGGGGGGGGGGGGGGGGGGGGGGGGGGGGGGGGGGGGGGGGGGGGGGGGGGGGGGGGGGGGGGGGGGGGGGGGGGGGGGGGGGGGGGGGGGGGGGGGGGGTGGGGGGGGGGGGGGGGGGGGGGGGGGGGGGGGGGGGGGGGGGGGGGGGGGGGGGGGGGGGGGGGGGGGGGGGGGGGGGGGGGGGGGGGGGGGGGGGGGGGGGGGGGGGGGGGGGGGGGGGGGGGGGGGGGGGGGGGGGGGGGGGGGGGGGGGGGGGGGGGGGGGGGGGGGGGGGGGGGGGGGGGGGGGGGGGGGGGGGGGGGGGGGGGGGGGGGGGGGGGGGGGGGGGGGGGGGGGGGGGGGGGGGGGGGGGGGGGGGGGGGGGGGGGGGGGGGGGGGGGGGGGGGGGGGGGGGGGGGGGGGGGGGGGGGGGGGGGGGGGGGGGGGGGGGGGGGGGGGGGGGGGGGGGGGGGGGGGGGGGGGGGGGGGGGGGGGGGGGGGGGGGGGGGGGGGGGGGGGGGGGGGGGGGGGGGGGGGGGGGGGGGGGGGGGGGGGGGGGGGGGGGGGGGGGGGGGGGGGGGGGGGGGGGGGGGGGGGGGGGGGGGGGGGGGGGGGGGGGGGGGGGGGGGGGGGGGGGGGGGGGGGGGGGGGGGGGGGGGGGGGGGGGGGGGGGGGGGGGGGGGGGGGGGGGGGGGGGGGGGGGGGGGGGGGGGGGGGGGGGGGGGGTGGGGGGGGGGGGGGGGGGGGGGGGGGGGGGGGGGGGGGGGGGGGGGGGGGGGGGGGGGGGGGGGGGGGGGGGGGGGGGGGGGGGGGGGGGGGGGGGGGGGGGGGGGGGGGGGGGGGGGGGGGGGGGGGGGGGGGGGGGGGGGGGGGGGGGGGGGGGGGGGGGGGGGGGGGGGGGGGGGGGGGGGGGGGGGGGGGGGGGGGGGGGGGGGGGGGGGGGGGGGGGGGGGGGGGGGGGGGGGGGGGGGGGGGGGGGGGGGGGGGGGGGGGGGGGGGGGGGGGGGGGGGGGGGGGGGGGGGGGGGGGGGGGGGGGGGGGGGGGGGGGGGGGGGGGGGGGGGGGGGGGGGGGGGGGGGGGGGGGGGGGGGGGGGGGGGGGGGGGGGGGGGGGGGGGGGGGGGGGGGGGGGGGGGGGGGGGGGGGGGGGGGGGGGGGGGGGGGGGGGGGGGGGGGGGGGGGGGGGGGGGGGGGGGGGGGGGGGGGGGGGGGGGGGGGGGGGGGGGGGGGGGGGGGGGGGGGGGGGGGGGGGGGGGGGGGGGGGGGGGGGGGGGGGGGGGGGGGGGGGGGGGGGGGGGGGGGGGGGGGGGGGGGGGGGGGGGGGGGGGGGGGGGGGGGGGGGGGGGGGGGGGGGGGGGGGGGGGGGGGGGGGGGGGGGGGGGGGGGGGGGGGGGGGGGGGGGGGGGGGGGGGGGGGGGGGGGGGGGGGGGGGGGGGGGGGGGGGGGGGGGGGGGGGGGGGGGGGGGGGGGGGGGGGGGGGGGGGGGGGGGGGGGGGGGGGGGGGGGGGGGGGGGGGGGGGGGGGGGGGGGGGGGGGGGGGGGGGGGGGGGGGGGGGGGGGGGGGGGGGGGGGGGGGGGGGGGGGGGGGGGGGGGGGGGGGGGGGGGGGGGGGGGGGGGGGGGGGGGGGGGGGGGGGGGGGGGGGGGGGGGGGGGGGGGGGGGGGGGGGGGGGGGGGGGGGGGGGGGGGGGGGGGGGGGGGGGGGGGGGGGGGGGGGGGGGGGGGGGGGGGGGGGGGGGGGGGGGGGGGGGGGGGGGGGGGGGGGGGGGGGGGGGGGGGGGGGGGGGGGGGGGGGGGGGGGGGGGGGGGGGGGGGGGGGGGGGGGGGGGGGGGGGGGGGGGGGGGGGGGGGGGGGGGGGGGGGGGGGGGGGGGGGGGGGGGGGGGGGGGGGGGGGGGGGGGGGGGGGGGGGGGGGGGGGGGGGGGGGGGGGGGGGGGGGGGGGGGGGGGGGGGGGGGGGGGGGGGGGGGGGGGGGGGGGGGGGGGGGGGGGGGGGGGGGGGGGGGGGGGGGGGGGGGGGGGGGGGGGGGGGGGGGGGGGGGGGGGGGGGGGGGGGGGGGGGGGGGGGGGGGGGGGGGGGGGGGGGGGGGGGGGGGGGGGGGGGGGGGGGGGGGGGGGGGGGGGGGGGGGGGGGGGGGGGGGGGGGGGGGGGGGGGGGGGGGGGGGGGGGGGGGGGGGGGGGGGGGGGGGGGGGGGGGGGGGGGGGGGGGGGGGGGGGGGGGGGGGGGGGGGGGGGGGGGGGGGGGGGGGGGGGGGGGGGGGGGGGGGGGGGGGGGGGGGGGGGGGGGGGGGGGGGGGGGGGGGGGGGGGGGGGGGGGGGGGGGGGGGGGGGGGGGGGGGGGGGGGGGGGGGGGGGGGGGGGGGGGGGGGGGGGGGGGGGGGGGGGGGGGGGGGGGGGGGGGGGGGGGGGGGGGGGGGGGGGGGGGGGGGGGGGGGGGGGGGGGGGGGGGGGGGGGGGGGGGGGGGGGGGGGGGGGGGGGGGGGGGGGGGGGGGGGGGGGGGGGGGGGGGGGGGGGGGGGGGGGGGGGGGGGGGGGGGGGGGGGGGGGGGGGGGGGGGGGGGGGGGGGGGGGGGGGGGGGGGGGGGGGGGGGGGGGGGGGGGGGGGGGGGGGGGGGGGGGGGGGGGGGGGGGGGGGGGGGGGGGGGGGGGGGGGGGGGGGGGGGGGGGGGGGGGGGGGGGGGGGGGGGGGGGGGGGGGGGGGGGGGGGGGGGGGGGGGGGGGGGGGGGGGGGGGGGGGGGGGGGGGGGGGGGGGGGGGGGGGGGGGGGGGGGGGGGGGGGGGGGGGGGGGGGGGGGGGGGGGGGGGGGGGGGGGGGGGGGGGGGGGGGGGGGGGGGGGGGGGGGGGGGGGGGGGGGGGGGGGGGGGGGGGGGGGGGGGGGGGGGGGGGGGGGGGGGGGGGGGGGGGGGGGGGGGGGGGGGGGGGGGGGGGGGGGGGGGGGGGGGGGGGGGGGGGGGGGGGGGGGGGGGGGGGGGGGGGGGGGGGGGGGGGGGGGGGGGGGGGGGGGGGGGGGGGGGGGGGGGGGGGGGGGGGGGGGGGGGGGGGGGGGGGGGGGGGGGGGGGGGGGGGGGGGGGGGGGGGGGGGGGGGGGGGGGGGGGGGGGGGGGGGGGGGGGGGGGGGGGGGGGGGGGGGGGGGGGGGGGGGGGGGGGGGGGGGGGGGGGGGGGGGGGGGGGGGGGGGGGGGGGGGGGGGGGGGGGGGGGGGGGGGGGGGGGGGGGGGGGGGGGGGGGGGGGGGGGGGGGGGGGGGGGGGGGGGGGGGGGGGGGGGGGGGGGGGGGGGGGGGGGGGGGGGGGGGGGGGGGGGGGGGGGGGGGGGGGGGGGGGGGGGGGGGGGGGGGGGGGGGGGGGGGGGGGGGGGGGGGGGGGGGGGGGGGGGGGGGGGGGGGGGGGGGGGGGGGGGGGGGGGGGGGGGGGGGGGGGGGGGGGGGGGGGGGGGGGGGGGGGGGGGGGGGGGGGGGGGGGGGGGGGGGGGGGGGGGGGGGGGGGGGGGGGGGGGGGGGGGGGGGGGGGGGGGGGGGGGGGGGGGGGGGGGGGGGGGGGGGGGGGGGGGGGGGGGGGGGGGGGGGGGGGGGGGGGGGGGGGGGGGGGGGGGGGGGGGGGGGGGGGGGGGGGGGGGGGGGGGGGGGGGGGGGGGGGGGGGGGGGGGGGGGGGGGGGGGGGGGGGGGGGGGGGGGGGGGGGGGGGGGGGGGGGGGGGGGGGGGGGGGGGGGGGGGGGGGGGGGGGGGGGGGGGGGGGGGGGGGGGGGGGGGGGGGGGGGGGGGGGGGGGGGGGGGGGGGGGGGGGGGGGGGGGGGGGGGGGGGGGGGGGGGGGGGGGGGGGGGGGGGGGGGGGGGGGGGGGGGGGG
Source organism: Capsicum baccatum var. pendulum (assembly GCA_030864225.1). Taxonomy (NCBI): domain Eukaryota; kingdom Viridiplantae; phylum Streptophyta; class Magnoliopsida; order Solanales; family Solanaceae; genus Capsicum; species Capsicum baccatum. The sequence continues at coordinate 72,367 of JAQZCD010000223.1, read as the reverse complement.
GGGGGGGGGGGGGGGGGGGGGGGGGGGGGGGGGGGGGGGGGGGGGGGGGGGGGGGGGGGGGGGGGGGGGGGGGGGGGGGGGGGGGGGGGGGGGGGGGGGGGGGGGGGGGGGGGGGGGGGGGGGGGGGGGGGGGGGGGGGGGGGGGGGGGGGGGGGGGGGGGGGGGGGGGGGGGGGGGGGGGGGGGGGGGGGGGGGGGGGGGGGGGGGGGGGGGGGGGGGGGGGGGGGGGGGGGGGGGGGGGGGGGGGGGGGGGGGGGGGGGGGGGGGGGGGGGGGGGGGGGGGGGGGGGGGGGGGGGGGGGGGGGGGGGGGGGGGGGGGGGGGGGGGGGGGGGGGGGGGGGGGGGGGGGGGGGGGGGGGGGGGGGGGGGGGGGGGGGGGGGGGGGGGGGGGGGGGGGGGGGGGGGGGGGGGGGGGGGGGGGGGGGGGGGGGGGGGGGGGGGGGGGGGGGGGGGGGGGGGGGGGGGGGGGGGGGGGGGGGGGGGGGGGGGGGGGGGGGGGGGGGGGGGGGGGGGGGGGGGGGGGGGGGGGGGGGGGGGGGGGGGGGGGGGGGGGGGGGGGGGGGGGGGGGGGGGGGGGGGGGGGGGGGGGGGGGGGGGGGGGGGGGGGGGGGGGGGGGGGGGGGGGGGGGGGGGGGGGGGGGGGGGGGGGGGGGGGGGGGGGGGGGGGGGGGGGGGGGGGGGGGGGGGGGGGGGGGGGGGGGGGGGGGGGGGGGGGGGGGGGGGGGGGGGGGGGGGGGGGGGGGGGGGGGGGGGGGGGGGGGGGGGGGGGGGGGGGGGGGGGGGGGGGGGGGGGGGGGGGGGGGGGGGGGGGGGGGGGGGGGGGGGGGGGGGGGGGGGGGGGGGGGGGGGGGGGGGGGGGGGGGGGGGGGGGGGGGGGGGGGGGGGGGGGGGGGGGGGGGGGGGGGGGGGGGGGGGGGGGGGGGGGGGGGGGGGGGGGGGGGGGGGGGGGGGGGGGGGGGGGGGGGGGGGGGGGGGGGGGGGGGGGGGGGGGGGGGGGGGGGGGGGGGGGGGGGGGGGGGGGGGGGGGGGGGGGGGGGGGGGGGGGGGGGGGGGGGGGGGGGGGGGGGGGGGGGGGGGGGGGGGGGGGGGGGGGGGGGGGGGGGGGGGGGGGGGGGGGGGGGGGGGGGGGGGGGGGGGGGGGGGGGGGGGGGGGGGGGGGGGGGGGGGGGGGGGGGGGGGGGGGGGGGGGGGGGGGGGGGGGGGGGGGGGGGGGGGGGGGGGGGGGGGGGGGGGGGGGGGGGGGGGGGGGGGGGGGGGGGGGGGGGGGGGGGGGGGGGGGGGGGGGGGGGGGGGGGGGGGGGGGGGGGGGGGGGGGGGGGGGGGGGGGGGGGGGGGGGGGGGGGGGGGGGGGGGGGGGGGGGGGGGGGGGGGGGGGGGGGGGGGGGGGGGGGGGGGGGGGGGGGGGGGGGGGGGGGGGGGGGGGGGGGGGGGGGGGGGGGGGGGGGGGGGGGGGGGGGGGGGGGGGGGGGGGGGGGGGGGGGGGGGGGGGGGGGGGGGGGGGGGGGGGGGGGGGGGGGGGGGGGGGGGGGGGGGGGGGGGGGGGGGGGGGGGGGGGGGGGGGGGGGGGGGGGGGGGGGGGGGGGGGGGGGGGGGGGGGGGGGGGGGGGGGGGGGGGGGGGGGGGGGGGGGGGGGGGGGGGGGGGGGGGGGGGGGGGGGGGGGGGGGGGGGGGGGGGGGGGGGGGGGGGGGGGGGGGGGGGGGGGGGGGGGGGGGGGGGGGGGGGGGGGGGGGGGGGGGGGGGGGGGGGGGGGGGGGGGGGGGGGGGGGGGGGGGGGGGGGGGGGGGGGGGGGGGGGGGGGGGGGGGGGGGGGGGGGGGGGGGGGGGGGGGGGGGGGGGGGGGGGGGGGGGGGGGGGGGGGGGGGGGGGGGGGGGGGGGGGGGGGGGGGGGGGGGGGGGGGGGGGGGGGGGGGGGGGGGGGGGGGGGGGGGGGGGGGGGGGGGGGGGGGGGGGGGGGGGGGGGGGGGGGGGGGGGGGGGGGGGGGGGGGGGGGGGGGGGGGGGGGGGGGGGGGGGGGGGGGGGGGGGGGGGGGGGGGGGGGGGGGGGGGGGGGGGGGGGGGGGGGGGGGGGGGGGGGGGGGGGGGGGGGGGGGGGGGGGGGGGGGGGGGGGGGGGGGGGGGGGGGGGGGGGGGGGGGGGGGGGGGGGGGGGGGGGGGGGGGGGGGGGGGGGGGGGGGGGGGGGGGGGGGGGGGGGGGGGGGGGGGGGGGGGGGGGGGGGGGGGGGGGGGGGGGGGGGGGGGGGGGGGGGGGGGGGGGGGGGGGGGGGGGGGGGGGGGGGGGGGGGGGGGGGGGGGGGGGGGGGGGGGGGGGGGGGGGGGGGGGGGGGGGGGGGGGGGGGGGGGGGGGGGGGGGGGGGGGGGGGGGGGGGGGGGGGGGGGGGGGGGGGGGGGGGGGGGGGGGGGGGGGGGGGGGGGGGGGGGGGGGGGGGGGGGGGGGGGGGGGGGGGGGGGGGGGGGGGGGGGGGGGGGGGGGGGGGGGGGGGGGGGGGGGGGGGGGGGGGGGGGGGGGGGGGGGGGGGGGGGGGGGGGGGGGGGGGGGGGGGGGGGGGGGGGGGGGGGGGGGGGGGGGGGGGGGGGGGGGGGGGGGGGGGGGGGGGGGGGGGGGGGGGGGGGGGGGGGGGGGGGGGGGGGGGGGGGGGGGGGGGGGGGGGGGGGGGGGGGGGGGGGGGGGGGGGGGGGGGGGGGGGGGGGGGGGGGGGGGGGGGGGGGGGGGGGGGGGGGGGGGGGGGGGGGGGGGGGGGGGGGGGGGGGGGGGGGGGGGGGGGGGGGGGGGGGGGGGGGGGGGGGGGGGGGGGGGGGGGGGGGGGGGGGGGGGGGGGGGGGGGGGGGGGGGGGGGGGGGGGGGGGGGGGGGGGGGGGGGGGGGGGGGGGGGGGGGGGGGGGGGGGGGGGGGGGGGGGGGGGGGGGGGGGGGGGGGGGGGGGGGGGGGGGGGGGGGGGGGGGGGGGGGGGGGGGGGGGGGGGGGGGGGGGGGGGGGGGGGGGGGGGGGGGGGGGGGGGGGGGGGGGGGGGGGGGGGGGGGGGGGGGGGGGGGGGGGGGGGGGGGGGGGGGGGGGGGGGGGGGGGGGGGGGGGGGGGGGGGGGGGGGGGGGGGGGGGGGGGGGGGGGGGGGGGGGGGGGGGGGGGGGGGGGGGGGGGGGGGGGGGGGGGGGGGGGGGGGGGGGGGGGGGGGGGGGGGGGGGGGGGGGGGGGGGTGGGGGGGGGGGGGGGGGGGGGGGGGGGGGGGGGGGGGGGGGGGGGGGGGGGGGGGGGGGGGGGGGGGGGGGGGGGGGGGGGGGGGGGGGGGGGGGGGGGGGGGGGGGGGGGGGGGGGGGGGGGGGGGGGGGGGGGGGGGGGGGGGGGGGGGGGGGGGGGGGGGGGGGGGGGGGGGGGGGGGGGGGGGGGGGGGGGGGGGGGGGGGGGGGGGGGGGGGGGGGGGGGGGGGGGGGGGGGGGGGGGGGGGGGGGGGGGGGGGGGGGGGGGGGGGGGGGGGGGGGGGGGGGGGGGGGGGGGGGGGGGGGGGGGGGGGGGGGGGGGGGGGGGGGGGGGGGGGGGGGGGGGGGGGGGGGGGGGGGGGGGGGGGGTGGGGGGGGGGGGGGGGGGGGGGGGGGGGGGGGGGGGGGGGGGGGGGGGGGGGGGGGGGGGGGGGGGGGGGGGGGGGGGGGGGGGGGGGGGGGGGGGGGGGGGGGGGGGGGGGGGGGGGGGGGGGGGGGGGGGGGGGGGGGGGGGGGGGGGGGGGGGGGGGGGGGGGGGGGGGGGGGGGGGGGGGGGGGGGGGGGGGGGGGGGGGGGGGGGGGGGGGGGGGGGGGGGGGGGGGGGGGGGGGGGGGGGGGGGGGGGGGGGGGGGGGGGGGGGGGGGGGGGGGGGGGGGGGGGGGGGGGGGGGGGGGGGGGGGGGGGGGGGGGGGGGGGGGGGGGGGGGGGGGGGGGGGGGGGGGGGGGGGGGGGGGGGGGGGGGGGGGGGGGGGGGGGGGGGGGGGGGGGGGGGGGGGGGGGGGGGGGGGGGGGGGGGGGGGGGGGGGGGGGGGGGGGGGGGGGGGGGGGGGGGGGGGGGGGGGGGGGGGGGGGGGGGGGGGGGGGGGGGGGGGGGGGGGGGGGGGGGGGGGGGGGGGGGGGGGGGGGGGGGGGGGGGGGGGGGGGGGGGGGGGGGGGGGGGGGGGGGGGGGGGGGGGGGGGGGGGGGGGGGGGGGGGGGGGGGGGGGGGGGGGGGGGGGGGGGGGGGGGGGGGGGGGGGGGGGGGGGGGGGGGGGGGGGGGGGGGGGGGGGGGGGGGGGGGGGGGGGGGGGGGGGGGGGGGGGGGGGGGGGGGGGGGGGGGGGGGGGGGGGGGGGGGGGGGGGGGGGGGGGGGGGGGGGGGGGGGGGGGGGGGGGGGGGGGGGGGGGGGGGGGGGGGGGGGGGGGGGGGGGGGGGGGGGGGGGGGGGGGGGGGGGGGGGGGGGGGGGGGGGGGGGGGGGGGGGGGGGGGGGGGGTGGGGGGGGGGGGGGGGGGGGGGGGGGGGGGGGGGGGGGGGGGGGGGGGGGGGGGGGGGGGGGGGGGGGGGGGGGGGGGGGGGGGGGGGGGGGGGGGGGGGGGGGGGGGGGGGGGGGGGGGGGGGGGGGGGGGGGGGGGGGGGGGGGGGGGGGGGGGGGGGGGGGGGGGGGGGGGGGGGGGGGGGGGGGGGGGGGGGGGGGGGGGGGGGGGGGGGGGGGGGGGGGGGGGGGGGGGGGGGGGGGGGGGGGGGGGGGGGGGGGGGGGGGGGGGGGGGGGGGGGGGGGGGGGGGGGGGGGGGGGGGGGGGGGGGGGGGGGGGGGGGGGGGGGGGGGGGGGGGGGGGGGGGGGGGGGGGGGGGGGGGGGGGGGGGGGGGGGGGGGGGGGGGGGGGGGGGGGGGGGGGGGGGGGGGGGGGGGGGGGGGGGGGGGGGGGGGGGGGGGGGGGGGGGGGGGGGGGGGGGGGGGGGGGGGGGGGGGGGGGGGGGGGGGGGGGGGGGGGGGGGGGGGGGGGGGGGGGGGGGGGGGGGGGGGGGGGGGGGGGGGGGGGGGGGGGGGGGGGGGGGGGGGGGGGGGGGGGGGGGGGGGGGGGGGGGGGGGGGGGGGGGGGGGGGGGGGGGGGGGGGGGGGGGGGGGGGGGGGGGGGGGGGGGGGGGGGGGGGGGGGGGGGGGGGGGGGGGGGGGGGGGGGGGGGGGGGGGGGGGGGGGGGGGGGGGGGGGGGGGGGGGGGGGGGGGGGGGGGGGGGGGGGGGGGGGGGGGGGGGGGGGGGGGGGGGGGGGGGGGGGGGGGGGGGGGGGGGGGGGGGGGGGGGGGGGGGGGGGGGGGGGGGGGGGGGGGGGGGGGGGGGGGGGGGGGGGGGGGGGGGGGGGGGGGGGGGGGGGGGGGGGGGGGGGGGGGGGGGGGGGGGGGGGGGGGGGGGGGGGGGGGGGGGGGGGGGGGGGGGGGGGGGGGGGGGGGGGGGGGGGGGGGGGGGGGGGGGGGGGGGGGGGGGGGGGGGGGGGGGGGGGGGGGGGGGGGGGGGGGGGGGGGGGGGGGGGGGGGGGGGGGGGGGGGGGGGGGGGGGGGGGGGGGGGGGGGGGGGGGGGGGGGGGGGGGGGGGGGGGGGGGGGGGGGGGGGGGGGGGGGGGGGGGGGGGGGGGGGGGGGGGGGGGGGGGGGGGGGGGGGGGGGGGGGGGGGGGGGGGGGGGGGGGGGGGGGGGGGGGGGGGGGGGGGGGGGGGGGGGGGGGGGGGGGGGGGGGGGGGGGGGGGGGGGGGGGGGGGGGGGGGGGGGGGGGGGGGGGGGGGGGGGGGGGGGGGGGGGGGGGGGGGGGGGGGGGGGGGGGGGGGGGGGGGGGGGGGGGGGGGGGGGGGGGGGGGGGGGGGGGGGGGGGGGGGGGGGGGGGGGGGGGGGGGGGGGGGGGGGGGGGGGGGGGGGGGGGGGGGGGGGGGGGGGGGGGGGGGGGGGGGGGGGGGGGGGGGGGGGGGGGGGGGGGGGGGGGGGGGGGGGGGGGGGGGGGGGGGGGGGGGGGGGGGGGGGGGGGGGGGGGGGGGGGGGGGGGGGGGGGGGGGGGGGGGGGGGGGGGGGGGGGGGGGGGGGGGGGGGGGGGGGGGGGGGGGGGGGGGGGGGGGGGGGGGGGGGGGGGGGGGGGGGGGGGGGGGGGGGGGGGGGGGGGGGGGGGGGGGGGGGGGGGGGGGGGGGGGGGGGGGGGGGGGGGGGGGGGGGGGGGGGGGGGGGGGGGGGGGGGGGGGGGGGGGGGGGGGGGGGGGGGGGGGGGGGGGGGGGGGGGGGGGGGGGGGGGGGGGGGGGGGGGGGGGGGGGGGGGGGGGGGGGGGGGGGGGGGGGGGGGGGGGGGGGGGGGGGGGGGGGGGGGGGGGGGGGGGGGGGGGGGGGGGGGGGGGGGGGGGGGGGGGGGGGGGGGGGGGGGGGGGGGGGGGGGGGGGGGGGGGGGGGGGGGGGGGGGGGGGGGGGGGGGGGGGGGGGGGGGGGGGGGTGGGGGGGGGGGGGGGGGGGGGGGGGGGGGGGGGGGGGGGGGGGGGGGGGGGGGGGGGGGGGGGGGGGGGGGGGGGGGGGGGGGGGGGGGGGGGGGGGGGGGGGGGGGGGGGGGGGGGGGGGGGGGGGGGGGGGGGGGGGGGGGGGGGGGGGGGGGGGGGGGGGGGGGGGGGGGGGGGGGGGGGGGGGGGGGGGGGGGGGGGGGGGGGGGGGGGGGGGGGGGGGGGGGGGGGGGGGGGGGGGGGGGGGGGGGGGGGGGGGGGGGGGGGGGGGGGGGGGGGGGGGGGGGGGGGGGGGGGGGGGGGGGGGGGGGGGGGGGGGGGGGGGGGGGGGGGGGGGGGGGGGGGGGGGGGGGGGGGGGGGGGGGGGGGGGGGGGGGGGGGGGGGGGGGGGGGGGGGGGGGGGGGGGGGGGGGGGGGGGGGGGGGGGGGGGGGGGGGGGGGGGGGGGGGGGGGGGGGGGGGGGGGGGGGGGGGGGGGGGGGGGGGGGGGGGGGGGGGGGGGGGGGGGGGGGGGGGGGGGGGGGGGGGGGGGGGGGGGGGGGGGGGGGGGGGGGGGGGGGGGGGGGGGGGGGGGGGGGGGGGGGGGGGGGGGGGGGGGGGGGGGGGGGGGGGGGGGGGGGGGGGGGGGGGGGGGGGGGGGGGGGGGGGGGGGGGGGGGGGGGGGGGGGGGGGGGGGGGGGGGGGGGGGGGGGGGGGGGGGGGGGGGGGGGGGGGGGGGGGGGGGGGGGGGGGGGGGGGGGGGGGGGGGGGGGGGGGGGGGGGGGGGGGGGGGGGGGGGGGGGGGGGGGGGGGGGGGGGGGGGGGGGGGGGGGGGGGGGGGGGGGGGGGGGGGGGGTGGGGGGGGGGGGGGGGGGGGGGGGGGGGGGGGGGGGGGGGGGGGGGGGGGGGGGGGGGGGGGGGGGGGGGGGGGGGGGGGGGGGGGGGGGGGGGGGGGGGGGGGGGGGGGGGGGGGGGGGGGGGGGGGGGGGGGGGGGGGGGGGGGGGGGGGGGGGGGGGGGGGGGGGGGGGGGGGGGGGGGGGGGGGGGGGGGGGGGGGGGGGGGGGGGGGGGGGGGGGGGGGGGGGGGGGGGGGGGGGGGGGGGGGGGGGGGGGGGGGGGGGGGGGGGGGGGGGGGGGGGGGGGGGGGGGGGGGGGGGGGGGGGGGGGGGGGGGGGGGGGGGGGGGGGGGGGGGGGGGGGGGGGGGGGGGGGGGGGGGGGGGGGGGGGGGGGGGGGGGGGGGGGGGGGGGGGGGGGGGGGGGGGGGGGGGGGGGGGGGGGGGGGGGGGGGGGGGGGGGGGGGGGGGGGGGGGGGGGGGGGGGGGGGGGGGGGGGGGGGGGGGGGGGGGGGGGGGGGGGGGGGGGGGGGGGGGGGGGGGGGGGGGGGGGGGGGGGGGGGGGGGGGGGGGGGGGGGGGGGGGGGGGGGGGGGGGGGGGGGGGGGGGGGGGGGGGGGGGGGGGGGGGGGGGGGGGGGGGGGGGGGGGGGGGGGGGGGGGGGGGGGGGGGGGGGGGGGGGGGGGGGGGGGGGGGGGGGGGGGGGGGGGGGGGGGGGGGGGGGGGGGGGGGGGGGGGGGGGGGGGGGGGGGGGGGGGGGGGGGGGGGGGGGGGGGGGGGGGGGGGGGGGGGGGGGGGGGGGGGGGGGGGGGGGGGGGGGGGGGGGGGGGGGGGGGGGGGGGGGGGGGGGGGGGGGGGGGGGGGGGGGGGGGGGGGGGGGGGGGGGGGGGGGGGGGGGGGGGGGGGGGGGGGGGGGGGGGGGGGGGGGGGGGGGGGGGGGGGGGGGGGGGGGGGGGGGGGGGGGGGGGGGGGGGGGGGGGGGGGGGGGGGGGGGGGGGGGGGGGGGGGGGGGGGGGGGGGGGGGGGGGGGGGGGGGGGGGGGGGGGGGGGGGGGGGGGGGGGGGGGGGGGGGGGGGGGGGGGGGGGGGGGGGGGGGGGGGGGGGGGGGGGGGGGGGGGGGGGGGGGGGGGGGGGGGGGGGGGGGGGGGGGGGGGGGGGGGGGGGGGGGGGGGGGGGGGGGGGGGGGGGGGGGGGGGGGGGGGGGGGGGGGGGGGGGGGGGGGGGGGGGGGGGGGGGGGGGGGGGGGGGGGGGGGGGGGGGGGGGGGGGGGGGGGGGGGGGGGGGGGGGGGGGGGGGGGGGGGGGGGGGGGGGGGGGGGGGGGGGGGGGGGGGGGGGGGGGGGGGGGGGGGGGGGGGGGGGGGGGGGGGGGGGGGGGGGGGGGGGGGGGGGGGGGGGGGGGGGGGGGGGGGGGGGGGGGGGGGGGGGGGGGGGGGGGGGGGGGGGGGGGGGGGGGGGGGGGGGGGGGGGGGGGGGGGGGGGGGGGGGGGGGGGGGGGGGGGGGGGGGGGGGGGGGGGGGGGGGGGGGGGGGGGGGGGGGGGGGGGGGGGGGGGGGGGGGGGGGGGGGGGGGGGGGGGGGGGGGGGGGGGGGGGGGGGGGGGGGGGGGGGGGGGGGGGGGGGGGGGGGGGGGGGGGGGGGGGGGGGGGGGGGGGGGGGGGGGGGGGGGGGGGGGGGGGGGGGGGGGGGGGGGGGGGGGGGGGGGGGGGGGGGGGGGGGGGGGGGGGGGGGGGGGGGGGGGGGGGGGGGGGGGGGGGGGGGGGGGGGGGGGGGGGGGGGGGGGGGGGGGGGGGGGGGGGGGGGGGGGGGGGGGGGGGGGGGGGGGGGGGGGGGGGGGGGGGGGGGGGGGGGGGGGGGGGGGGGGGGGGGGGGGGGGGGGGGGGGTGGGGGGGGGGGGGGGGGGGGGGGGGGGGGGGGGGGGGGGGGGGGGGGGGGGGGGGGGGGGGGGGGGGGGGGGGGGGGGGGGGGGGGGGGGGGGGGGGGGGGGGGGGGGGGGGGGGGGGGGGGGGGGGGGGGGGGGGGGGGGGGGGGGGGGGGGGGGGGGGGGGGGGGGGGGGGGGGGGGGGGGGGGGGGGGGGGGGGGGGGGGGGGGGGGGGGGGGGGGGGGGGGGGGGGGGGGGGGGGGGGGGGGGGGGGGGGGGGGGGGGGGGGGGGGGGGGGGGGGGGGGGGGGGGGGGGGGGGGGGGGGGGGGGGGGGGGGGGGGGGGGGGGGGGGGGGGGGGGGGGGGGGGGGGGGGGGGGGGGGGGGGGGGGGGGGGGGGGGGGGGGGGGGGGGGGGGGGGGGGGGGGGGGGGGGGGGGGGGGGGGGGGGGGGGGGGGGGGGGGGGGGGGGGGGGGGGGGGGGGGGGGGGGGGGGGGGGGGGGGGGGGGGGGGGGGGGGGGGGGGGGGGGGGGGGGGGGGGGGGGGGGGGGGGGGGGGGGGGGGGGGGGGGGGGGGGGGGGGGGGGGGGGGGGGGGGGGGGGGGGGGGGGGGGGGGGGGGGGGGGGGGGGGGGGGGGGGGGGGGGGGGGGGGGGGGGGGGGGGGGGGGGGGGGGGGGGGGGGGGGGGGGGGGGTGGGGGGGGGGGGGGGGGGGGGGGGGGGGGGGGGGGGGGGGGGGGGGGGGGGGGGGGGGGGGGGGGGGGGGGGGGGGGGGGGGGGGGGGGGGGGGGGGGGGGGGGGGGGGGGGGGGGGGGGGGGGGGGGGGGGGGGGGGGGGGGGGGGGGGGGGGGGGGGGGGGGGGGGGGGGGGGGGGGGGGGGGGGGGGGGGGGGGGGGGGGGGGGGGGGGGGGGGGGGGGGGGGGGGGGGGGGGGGGGGGGGGGGGGGGGGGGGGGGGGGGGGGGGGGGGGGGGGGGGGGGGGGGGGGGGGGGGGGGGGGGGGGGGGGGGGGGGGGGGGGGGGGGGGGGGGGGGGGGGGGGGGGGGGGGGGGGGGGGGGGGGGGGGGGGGGGGGGGGGGGGGGGGGGGGGGGGGGGGGGGGGGGGGGGGGGGGGGGGGGGGGGGGGGGGGGGGGGGGGGGGGGGGGGGGGGGGGGGGGGGGGGGGGGGGGGGGGGGGGGGGGGGGGGGGGGGGGGGGGGGGGGGGGGGGGGGGGGGGGGGGGGGGGGGGGGGGGGGGGGGGGGGGGGGGGGGGGGGGGGGGGGGGGGGGGGGGGGGGGGGGGGGGGGGGGGGGGGGGGGGGGGGGGGGGGGGGGGGGGGGGGGGGGGGGGGGGGGGGGGGGGGGGGGGGGGGGGGGGGGGGGGGGGGGGGGGGGGGGGGGGGGGGGGGGGGGGGGGGGGGGGGGGGGGGGGGGGGGGGGGGGGGGGGGGGGGGGGGGGGGGGGGGGGGGGGGGGGGGGGGGGGGGGGGGGGGGGGGGGGGGGGGGGGGGGGGGGGGGGGGGGGGGGGGGGGGGGGGGGGGGGGGGGGGGGGGGGGGGGGGGGGGGGGGGGGGGGGGGGGGGGGGGGGGGGGGGGGGGGGGGGGGGGGGGGGGGGGGGGGGGGGGGGGGGGGGGGGGGGGGGGGGGGGGGGGGGGGGGGGGGGGGGGGGGGGGGGGGGGGGGGGGGGGGGGGGGGGGGGGGGGGGGGGGGGGGGGGGGGGGGGGGGGGGGGGGGGGGGGGGGGGGGGGGGGGGGGGGGGGGGGGGGGGGGGGGGGGGGGGGGGGGGGGGGGGGGGGGGGGGGGGGGGGGGGGGGGGGGGGGGGGGGGGGGGGGGGGGGGGGGGGGGGGGGGGGGGGGGGGGGGGGGGGGGGGGGGGGGGGGGGGGGGGGGGGGGGGGGGGGGGGGGGGGGGGGGGGGGGGGGGGGGGGGGGGGGGGGGGGGGGGGGGGGGGGGGGGGGGGGGGGGGGGGGGGGGGGGGGGGGGGGGGGGGGGGGGGGGGGGGGGGGGGGGGGGGGGGGGGGGGGGGGGGGGGGGGGGGGGGGGGGGGGGGGGGGGGGGGGGGGGGGGGGGGGGGGGGGGGGGGGGGGGGGGGGGGGGGGGGGGGGGGGGGGGGGGGGGGGGGGGGGGGGGGGGGGGGGGGGGGGGGGGGGGGGGGGGGGGGGGGGGGGGGGGGGGGGGGGGGGGGGGGGGGGGGGGGGGGGGGGGGGGGGGGGGGGGGGGGGGGGGGGGGGGGGGGGGGGGGGGGGGGGGGGGGGGGGGGGGGGGGGGGGGGGGGGGGGGGGGGGGGGGGGGGGGGGGGGGGGGGGGGGGGGGGGGGGGGGGGGGGGGGGGGGGGGGTGGGGGGGGGGGGGGGGGGGGGGGGGGGGGTGGGGGGGGGGGGGGGGGGGGGGGGGGGGGGGGGGGGGGGGGGGGGGGGGGGGGGGGGGGGGGGGGGGGGGGGGGGGGGGGGGGGGGGGGGGGGGGGGGGGGGGGGGGGGGGGGGGGGGGGGGGGGGGGGGGGGGGGGGGGGGGGGGGGGGGGGGGGGGGGGGGGGGGGGGGGGGGGGGGGGGGGGGGGGGGGGGGGGGGGGGGGGGGGGGGGGGGGGGGGGGGGGGGGGGGGGGGGGGGGGGGGGGGGGGGGGGGGGGGGGGGGGGGGGGGGGGGGGGGGGGGGGGGGGGGGGGGGGGGGGGGGGGGGGGGGGGGGGGGGGGGGGGGGGGGGGGGGGGGGGGGGGGGGGGGGGGGGGGGGGGGGGGGGGGGGGGGGGGGGGGGGGGGGGGGGGGGGGGGGGGGGGGGGGGGGGGGGGGGGGGGGGGGGGGGGGGGGGGGGGGGGGGGGGGGGGGGGGGGGGGGGGGGGGGGGGGGGGGGGGGGGGGGGGGGGGGGGGGGGGGGGGGGGGGGGGGGGGGGGGGGGGGGGGGGGGGGGGGGGGGGGGGGGGGGGGGGGGGGGGGGGGGGGGGGGGGGGGGGGGGGGGGGGGGGGGGGGGGGGGGGGGGGGGGGGGGGGGGGGGGGGGGGGGGGGGGGGGGGGGGGGGGGGGGGGGGGGGGGGGGGGGGGGGGGGGGGGGGGGGGGGGGGGGGGGGGGGGGGGGGGGGGGGGGGGGGGGGGGGGGGGGGGGGGGGGGGGGGGGGGGGGGGGGGGGGGGGGGGGGGGGGGGGGGGGGGGGGGGGGGGGGGGGGGGGGGGGGGGGGGGGGGGGGGGGGGGGGGGGGGGGGGGGGGGGGGGGGGGGGGGGGGGGGGGGGGGGGGGGGGGGGGGGGGGGGGGGGGGGGGGGGGGGGGGGGGGGGGGGGGGGGGGGGGGGGGGGGGGGGGGGGGGGGGGGGGGGGGGGGGGGGGGGGGGGGGGGGGGGGGGGGGGGGGGGGGGGGGGGGGGGGGGGGGGGGGGGGGGGGGGGGGGGGGGGGGGGGGGGGGGGGGGGGGGGGGGGGGGGGGGGGGGGGGGGGGGGGGGGGGGGGGGGGGGGGGGGGGGGGGGGGGGGGGGGGGGGGGGGGGGGGGGGGGGGGGGGGGGGGGGGGGGGGGGGGGGGGGGGGGGGGGGGGGGGGGGGGGGGGGGGGGGGGGGGGGGGGGGGGGGGGGGGGGGGGGGGGGGGGGGGGGGGGGGGGGGGGGGGGGGGGGGGGGGGGGGGGGGGGGGGGGGGGGGGGGGGGGGGGGGGGGGGGGGGGGGGGGGGGGGGGGGGGGGGGGGGGGGGGGGGGGGGGGGGGGGGGGGGGGGGGGGGGGGGGGGGGGGGGGGGGGGGGGGGGGGGGGGGGGGGGGGGGGGGGGGGGGGGGGGGGGGGGGGGGGGGGGGGGGGGGGGGGGGGGGGGGGGGGGGGGGGGGGGGGGGGGGGGGGGGGGGGGGGGGGGGGGGGTGGGGGGGGGGGGGGGGGGGGGGGGGGGGGGGGGGGGGGGGGGGGGGGGGGGGGGGGGGGGGGGGGGGGGGGGGGGGGGGGGGGGGGGGGGGGGGGGGGGGGGGGGGGGGGGGGGGGGGGGGGGGGGGGGGGGGGGGGGGGGGGGGGGGGGGGGGGGGGGGGGGGGGGGGGGGGGGGGGGGGGGGGGGGGGGGGGGGGGGGGGGGGGGGGGGGGGGGGGGGGGGGGGGGGGGGGGGGGGGGGGGGGGGGGGGGGGGGGGGGGGGGGGGGGGGGGGGGGGGGGGGGGGGGGGGGGGGGGGGGGGGGGGGGGGGGGGGGGGGGGGGGGGGGGGGGGGGGGGGGGGGGGGGGGGGGGGGGGGGGGGGGGGGGGGGGGGGGGGGGGGGGGGGGGGGGGGGGGGGGGGGGGGGGGGGGGGGGGGGGGGGGGGGGGGGGGGGGGGGGGGGGGGGGGGGGGGGGGGGGGGGGGGGGGGGGGGGGGGGGGGGGGGGGGGGGGGGGGGGGGGGGGGGGGGGGGGGGGGGGGGGGGGGGGGGGGGGGGGGGGGGGGGGGGGGGGGGGGGGGGGGGGGGGGGGGGGGGGGGGGGGGGGGGGGGGGGGGGGGGGGGGGGGGGGGGGGGGGGGGGGGGGGGGGGGGGGGGGGGGGGGGGGGGGGGGGGGGGGGGGGGGGGGGGGGGGGGGGGGGGGGGGGGGGGGGGGGGGGGGGGGGGGGGGGGGGGGGGGGGGGGGGGGGGGGGGGGGGGGGGGGGGGGGGGGGGGGGGGGGGGGGGGGGGGGGGGGGGGGGGGGGGGGGGGGGGGGGGGGGGGGGGGGGGGGGGGGGGGGGGGGGGGGGGGGGGGGGGGGGGGGGGGGGGGGGGGGGGGGGGGGGGGGGGGGGGGGGGGGGGGGGGGGGGGGGGGGGGGGGGGGGGGGGGGGGGGGGGGGGGGGGGGGGGGGGGGGGGGGGGGGGGGGGGGGGGGGGGGGGGGGGGGGGGGGGGGGGGGGGGGGGGGGGGGGGGGGGGGGGGGGGGGGGGGGGGGGGGGGGGGGGGGGGGGGGGGGGGGGGGGGGGGGGGGGGGGGGGGGGGGGGGGGGGGGGGGGGGGGGGGGGGGGGGGGGGGGGGGGGGGGGGGGGGGGGGGGGGGGGGGGGGGGGGGGGGGGGGGGGGGGGGGGGGGGGGGGGGGGGGGGGGGGGGGGGGGGGGGGGGGGGGGGGGGGGGGGGGGGGGGGGGGGGGGGGGGGGGGGGGGGGGGGGGGGGGGGGGGGGGGGGGGGGGGGGGGGGGGGGGGGGGGGGGGGGGGGGGGGGGGGGGGGGGGGGGGGGGGGGGGGGGGGGGGGGGGGGGGGGGGGGGGGGGGGGGGGGGGGGGGGGGGGGGGGGGGGGGGGGGGGGGGGGGGGGGGGGGGGGGGGGGGGGGGGGGGGGGGGGGGGGGGGGGGGGGGGGGGGGGGGGGGGGGGGGGGGGGGGGGGGGGGGGGGGGGGGGGGGGGGGGGGGGGGGGGGGGGGGGGGGGGGGGGGGGGGGGGGGGGGGGGGGGGGGGGGGGGGGGGGGGGGGGGGGGGGGGGGGGGGGGGGGGGGGGGGGGGGGGGGGGGGGGGGGGGGGGGGGGGGGGGGGGGGGGGGGGGGGGGGGGGGGGGGGGGGGGGGGGGGGGGGGGGGGGGGGGGGGGGGGGGGGGGGGTGGGGGGGGGGGGGGGGGGGGGGGGGGGGGGGGGGGGGGGGGGGGGGGGGGGGGGGGGGGGGGGGGGGGGGGGGGGGGGGGGGGGGGGGGGGGGGGGGGGGGGGGGGGGGGGGGGGGGGGGGGGGGGGGGGGGGGGGGGGGGGGGGGGGGGGGGGGGGGGGGGGGGGGGGGGGGGGGGGGGGGGGGGGGGGGGGGGGGGGGGGGGGGGGGGGGGGGGGGGGGGGGGGGGGGGGGGGGGGGGGGGGGGGGGGGGGGGGGGGGGGGGGGGGGGGGGGGGGGGGGGGGGGGGGGGGGGGGGGGGGGGGGGGGGGGGGGGGGGGGGGGGGGGGGGGGGGGGGGGGGGGGGGGGGGGGGGGGGGGGGGGGGGGGGGGGGGGGGGGGGGGGGGGGGGGGGGGGGGGGGGGGGGGGGGGGGGGGGGGGGGGGGGGGGGGGGGGGGGGGGGGGGGGGGGGGGGGGGGGGGGGGGGGGGGGGGGGGGGGGGGGGGGGGGGGGGGGGGGGGGGGGGGGGGGGGGGGGGGGGGGGGGGGGGGGGGGGGGGGGGGGGGGGGGGGGGGGGGGGGGGGGGGGGGGGGGGGGGGGGGGGGGGGGGGGGGGGGGGGGGGGGGGGGGGGGGGGGGGGGGGGGGGGGGGGGGGGGGGGGGGGGGGGGGGGGGGGGGGGGGGGGGGGGGGGGGGGGGGGGGGGGGGGGGGGGGGGGGGGGGGGGGGGGGGGGGGGGGGGGGGGGGGGGGGGGGGGGGGGGGGGGGGGGGGGGGGGGGGGGGGGGGGGGGGGGGGGGGGGGGGGGGGGGGGGGGGGGGGGGGGGGGGGGGGGGGGGGGGGGGGGGGGGGGGGGGGGGGGGGGGGGGGGGGGGGGGGGGGGGGGGGGGGGGGGGGGGGGGGGGGGGGGGGGGGGGGGGGGGGGGGGGGGGGGGGGGGGGGGGGGGGGGGGGGGGGGGGGGGGGGGGGGGGGGGGGGGGGGGGGGGGGGGGGGGGGGGGGGGGGGGGGGGGGGGGGGGGGGGGGGGGGGGGGGGGGGGGGGGGGGGGGGGGGGGGGGGGGGGGGGGGGGGGGGGGGGGGGGGGGGGGGGGGGGGGGGGGGGGGGGGGGGGGGGGGGGGGGGGGGGGGGGGGGGGGGGGGGGGGGGGGGGGGGGGGGGGGGGGGGGGGGGGGGGGGGGGGGGGGGGGGGGGGGGGGGGGGGGGGGGGGGGGGGGGGGGGGGGGGGGGGGGGGGGGGGGGGGGGGGGGGGGGGGGGGGGGGGGGGGGGGGGGGGGGGGGGGGGGGGGGGGGGGGGGGGGGGGGGGGGGGGGGGGGGGGGGGGGGGGGGGGGGGGGGGGGGGGGGGGGGGGGGGGGGGGGGGGGGGGGGGGGGGGGGGGGGGGGGGGGGGGGGGGGGGGGGGGGGGGGGGGGGGGGGGGGGGGGGGGGGGGGGGGGGGGGGGGGGGGGGGGGGGGGGGGGGGGGGGGGGGGGGGGGGGGGGGGGGGGGGGGGGGGGGGGGGGGGGGGGGGGGGGGGGGGGGGGGGGGGGGGGGGGGGGGGGGGGGGGGGGGGGGGGGGGGGGGGGGGGGGGGGGGGGGGGGGGGGGGGGGGGGGGGGGGGGGGGGGGGGGGGGGGGGGGGGGGGGGGGGGGGGGGGGGGGGGGGGGGGGGGGGGGGGGGGGGGGGGGGGGGGGGGGGGGGGGGGGGGGGGGGGGGGGGGGGGGGGGGGGGGGGGGGGGGGGGGGGGGGGGGGGGGGGGGGGGGGGGGGGGGGGGGGGGGGGGGGGGGGGGGGGGGGGGGGGGGGGGGGGGGGGGGGGGGGGGGGGGGGGGGGGGGGGGGGGGGGGGGGGGGGGGGGGGGGGGGGGGGGGGGGGGGGGGGGGGGGGGGGGGGGGGGGGGGGGGGGGGGGGGGGGGGGGGGGGGGGGGGGGGGGGGGGGGGGGGGGGGGGGGGGGGGGGGGGGGGGGGGGGGGGGGGGGGGGGGGGGGGGGGGGGGGGGGGGGGGGGGGGGGGGGGGGGGGGGGGGGGGGGGGGGGGGGGGGGGGGGGGGGGGGGGGGGGGGGGGGGGGGGGGGGGGGGGGGGGGGGGGGGGGGGGGGGGGGGGGGGGGGGGGGGGGGGGGGGGGGGGGGGGGGGGGGGGGGGGGGGGGGGGGGGGGGGGGGGGGGGGGGGGGGGGGGGGGGGGGGGGGGGGGGGGGGGGGGGGGGGGGGGGGGGGGGGGGGGGGGGGGGGGGGGGGGGGGGGGGGGGGGGGGGGGGGGGGGGGGGGGGGGGGGGGGGGGGGGGGGGGGGGGGGGGGGGGGGGGGGGGGGGGGGGGGGGGGGGGGGGGGGGGGGGGGGGGGGGGGGGGGGGGGGGGGGGGGGGGGGGGGGGGGGGGGGGGGGGGGGGGGGGGGGGGGGGGGGGGGGGGGGGGGGGGGGGGGGGGGGGGGGGGGGGGGGGGGGGGGGGGGGGGGGGGGGGGGGGGGGGGGGGGGGGGGGGGGGGGGGGGGGGGGGGGGGGGGGGGGGGGGGGGGGGGGGGGGGGGGGGGGGGGGGGGGGGGGGGGGGGGGGGGGGGGGGGGGGGGGGGGGGGGGGGGGGGGGGGGGGGGGGGGGGGGGGGGGGGGGGGGGGGGGGGGGGGGGGGGGGGGGGGGGGGGGGGGGGGGGGGGGGGGGGGGGGGGGGGGGGGGGGGGGGGGGGGGGGGGGGGGGGGGGGGGGGGGGGGGGGGGGGGGGGGGGGGGGGGGGGGGGGGGGGGGGGGGGGGGGGGGGGGGGGGGGGGGGGGGGGGGGGGGGGGGGGGGGGGGGGGGGGGGGGGGGGGGGGGGGGGGGGGGGGGGGGGGGGGGGGGGGGGGGGGGGGGGGGGGGGGGGGGGGGGGGGGGGGGGGGGGGGGGGGGGGGGGGGGGGGGGGGGGGGGGGGGGGGGGGGGGGGGGGGGGGGGGGGGGGGGGGGGGGGGGGGGGGGGGGGGGGGGGGGGGGGGGGGGGGGGGGGGGGGGGGGGGGGGGGGGGGGGGGGGGGGGGGGGGGGGGGGGGGGGGGGGGGGGGGGGGGGGGGGGGGGGGGGGGGGGGGGGGGGGGGGGGGGGGGGGGGGGGGGGGGGGGGGGGGGGGGGGGGGGGGGGGGGGGGGGGGGGGGGGGGGGGGGGGGGGGGGGGGGGGGGGGGGGGGGGGGGGGGGGGGGGGGGGGGGGGGGGGGGGGGGGGGGGGGGGGGGGGGGGGGGGGGGGGGGGGGGGGGGGGGGGGGGGGGGGGGGGGGGGGGGGGGGGGGGGGGGGGGGGGGGGGGGGGGGGGGGGGGGGGGGGGGGGGGGGGGGGGGGGGGGGGGGGGGGGGGGGGGGGGGGGGGGGGGGGGGGGGGGGGGGGGGGGGGGGGGGGGGGGGGGGGGGGGGGGGGGGGGGGGGGGGGGGGGGGGGGGGGGGGGGGGGGGGGGGGGGGGGGGGGGGGGGGGGGGGGGGGGGGGGGGGGGGGGGGGGGGGGGGGGGGGGGGGGGGGGGGGGGGGGGGGGGGGGGGGGGGGGGGGGGGGGGGGGGGGGGGGGGGGGGGGGGGGGGGGGGGGGGGGGGGGGGGGGGGGGGGGGGGGGGGGGGGGGGGGGGGGGGGGGGGGGGGGGGGGGGGGGGGGGGGGGGGGGGGGGGGGGGGGGGGGGGGGGGGGGGGGGGGGGGGGGGGGGGGGGGGGGGGGGGGGGGGGGGGGGGGGGGGGGGGGGGGGGGGGGGGGGGGGGGGGGGGGGGGGGGGGGGGGGGGGGGGGGGGGGGGGGGGGGGGGGGGGGGGGGGGGGGGGGGGGGGGGGGGGGGGGGGGGGGGGGGGGGGGGGGGGGGGGGGGGGGGGGGGGGGGGGGGGGGGGGGGGGGGGGGGGGGGGGGGGGGGGGGGGGGGGGGGGGGGGGGGGGGGGGGGGGGGGGGGGGGGGGGGGGGGGGGGGGGGGGGGGGGGGGGGGGGGGGGGGGGGGGGGGGGGGGGGGGGGGGGGGGGGGGGGGGGGGGGGGGGGGGGGGGGGGGGGGGGGGGGGGGGGGGGGGGGGGGGGGGGGGGGGGGGGGGGGGGGGGGGGGGGGGGGGGGGGGGGGGGGGGGGGGGGGGGGGGGGGGGGGGGGGGGGGGGGGGGGGGGGGGGGGGGGGGGGGGGGGGGGGGGGGGGGGGGGGGGGGGGGGGGGGGGGGGGGGGGGGGGGGGGGGGGGGGGGGGGGGGGGGGGGGGGGGGGGGGGGGGGGGGGGGGGGGGGGGGGGGGGGGGGGGGGGGGGGGGGGGGGGGGGGGGGGGGGGGGGGGGGGGGGGGGGGGGGGGGGGGGGGGGGGGGGGGGGGGGGGGGGGGGGGGGGGGGGGGGGGGGGGGGGGGGGGGGGGGGGGGGGGGGGGGGGGGGGGGGGGGGGGGGGGGGGGGGGGGGGGGGGGGGGGGGGGGGGGGGGGGGGGGGGGGGGGGGGGGGGGGGGGGGGGGGGGGGGGGGGGGGGGGGGGGGGGGGGGGGGGGGGGGGGGGGGGGGGGGGGGGGGGGGGGGGGGGGGGGGGGGGGGGGGGGGGGGGGGGGGGGGGGGGGGGGGGGGGGGGGGGGGGGGGGGGGGGGGGGGGGGGGGGGGGGGGGGGGGGGGGGGGGGGGGGGGGGGGGGGGGGGGGGGGGGGGGGGGGGGGGGGGGGGGGGGGGGGGGGGGGGGGGGGGGGGGGGGGGGGGGGGGGGGGGGGGGGGGGGGGGGGGGGGGGGGGGGGGGGGGGGGGGGGGGGGGGGGGGGGGGGGGGGGGGGGGGGGGGGGGGGGGGGGGGGGGGGGGGGGGGGGGGGGGGGGGGGGGGGGGGGGGGGGGGGGGGGGGGGGGGGGGGGGGGGGGGGGGGGGGGGGGGGGGGGGGGGGGGGGGGGGGGGGGGGGGGGGGGGGGGGGGGGGGGGGGGGGGGGGGGGGGGGGGGGGGGGGGGGGGGGGGGGGGGGGGGGGGGGGGGGGGGGGGGGGGGGGGGGGGGGGGGGGGGGGGGGGGGGGGGGGGGGGGGGGGGGGGGGGGGGGGGGGGGGGGGGGGGGGGGGGGGGGGGGGGGGGGGGGGGGGGGGGGGGGGGGGGGGGGGGGGGGGGGGGGGGGGGGGGGGGGGGGGGGGGGGGGGGGGGGGGGGGGGGGGGGGGGGGGGGGGGGGGGGGGGGGGGGGGGGGGGGGGGGGGGGGGGGGGGGGGGGGGGGGGGGGGGGGGGGGGGGGGGGGGGGGGGGGGGGGGGGGGGGGGGGGGGGGGGGGGGGGGGGGGGGGGGGGGGGGGGGGGGGGGGGGGGGGGGGGGGGGGGGGGGGGGGGGGGGGGGGGGGGGGGGGGGGGGGGGGGGGGGGGGGGGGGGGGGGGGGGGGGGGGGGGGGGGGGGGGGGGGGGGGGGGGGGGGGGGGGGGGGGGGGGGGGGGGGGGGGGGGGGGGGGGGGGGGGGGGGGGGGGGGGGGGGGGGGGGGGGGGGGGGGGGGGGGGGGGGGGGGGGGGGGGGGGGGGGGGGGGGGGGGGGGGGGGGGGGGGGGGGGGGGGGGGGGGGGGGGGGGGGGGGGGGGGGGGGGGGGGGGGGGGGGGGGGGGGGGGGGGGGGGGGGGGGGGGGGGGGGGGGGGGGGGGGGGGGGGGGGGGGGGGGGGGGGGGGGGGGGGGGGGGGGGGGGGGGGGGGGGGGGGGGGGGGGGGGGGGGGGGGGGGGGGGGGGGGGGGGGGGGGGGGGGGGGGGGGGGGGGGGGGGGGGGGGGGGGGGGGGGGGGGGGGGGGGGGGGGGGGGGGGGGGGGGGGGGGGGGGGGGGGGGGGGGGGGGGGGGGGGGGGGGGGGGGGGGGGGGGGGGGGGGGGGGGGGGGGGGGGGGGGGGGGGGGGGGGGGGGGGGGGGGGGGGGGGGGGGGGGGGGGGGGGGGGGGGGGGGGGGGGGGGGGGGGGGGGGGGGGGGGGGGGGGGGGGGGGGGGGGGGGGGGGGGGGGGGGGGGGGGGGGGGGGGGGGGGGGGGGGGGGGGGGGGGGGGGGGGGGGGGGGGGGGGGGGGGGGGGGGGGGGGGGGGGGGGGGGGGGGGGGGGGGGGGGGGGGGGGGGGGGGGGGGGGGGGGGGGGGGGGGGGGGGGGGGGGGGGGGGGGGGGGGGGGGGGGGGGGGGGGGGGGGGGGGGGGGGGGGGGGGGGGGGGGGGGGGGGGGGGGGGGGGGGGGGGGGGGGGGGGGGGGGGGGGGGGGGGGGGGGGGGGGGGGGGGGGGGGGGGGGGGGGGGGGGGGGGGGGGGGGGGGGGGGGGGGGGGGGGGGGGGGGGGGGGGGGGGGGGGGGGGGGGGGGGGGGGGGGGGGGGGGGGGGGGGGGGGGGGGGGGGGGGGGGGGGGGGGGGGGGGGGGGGGGGGGGGGGGGGGGGGGGGGGGGGGGGGGGGGGGGGGGGGGGGGGGGGGGGGGGGGGGGGGGGGGGGGGGGGGGGGGGGGGGGGGGGGGGGGGGGGGGGGGGGGGGGGGGGGGGGGGGGGGGGGGGGGGGGGGGGGGGGGGGGGGGGGGGGGGGGGGGGGGGGGGGGGGGGGGGGGGGGGGGGGGGGGGGGGGGGGGGGGGGGGGGGGGGGGGGGGGGGGGGGGGGGGGGGGGGGGGGGGGGGGGGGGGGGGGGGGGGGGGGGGGGGGGGGGGGGGGGGGGGGGGGGGGGGGGGGGGGGGGGGGGGGGGGGGGGGGGGGGGGGGGGGGGGGGGGGGGGGGGGGGGGGGGGGGGGGGGGGGGGGGGGGGGGGGGGGGGGGGGGGGGGGGGGGGGGGGGGGGGGGGGGGGGGGGGGGGGGGGGGGGGGGGGGGGGGGGGGGGGGGGGGGGGGGGGGGGGGGGGGGGGGGGGGGGGGGGGGGGGGGGGGGGGGGGGGGGGGGGGGGGGGGGGGGGGGGGGGGGGGGGGGGGGGGGGGGGGGGGGGGGGGGGGGGGGGGGGGGGGGGGGGGGGGGGGGGGGGGGGGGGGGGGGGGGGGGGGGGGGGGGGGGGGGGGGGGGGGGGGGGGGGGGGGGGGGGGGGGGGGGGGGGGGGGGGGGGGGGGGGGGGGGGGGGGGGGGGGGGGGGGGGGGGGGGGGGGGGGGGGGGGGGGGGGGGGGGGGGGTGGGGGGGGGGGGGGGGGGGGGGGGGGGGGGGGGGGGGGGGGGGGGGGGGGGGGGGGGGGGGGGGGGGGGGGGGGGGGGGGGGGGGGGGGGGGGGGGGGGGGGGGGGGGGGGGGGGGGGGGGGGGGGGGGGGGGGGGGGGGGGGGGGGGGGGGGGGGGGGGGGGGGGGGGGGGGGGGGGGGGGGGGGGGGGGGGGGGGGGGGGGGGGGGGGGGGGGGGGGGGGGGGGGGGGGGGGGGGGGGGGGGGGGGGGGGGGGGGGGGGGGGGGGGGGGGGGGGGGGGGGGGGGGGGGGGGGGGGGGGGGGGGGGGGGGGGGGGGGGGGGGGGGGGGGGGGGGGGGGGGGGGGGGGGGGGGGGGGGGGGGGGGGGGGGGGGGGGGGGGGGGGGGGGGGGGGGGGGGGGGGGGGGGGGGGGGGGGGGGGGGGGGGGGGGGGGGGGGGGGGGGGGGGGGGGGGGGGGGGGGGGGGGGGGGGGGGGGGGGGGGGGGGGGGGGGGGGGGGGGGGGGGGGGGGGGGGGGGGGGGGGGGGGGGGGGGGGGGGGGGGGGGGGGGGGGGGGGGGGGGGGGGGGGGGGGGGGGGGGGGGGGGGGGGGGGGGGGGGGGGGGGGGGGGGGGGGGGGGGGGGGGGGGGGGGGGGGGGGGGGGGGGGGGGGGGGGGGGGGGGGGGGGGGGGGGGGGGGGGGGGGGGGGGGGGGGGGGGGGGGGGGGGGGGGGGGGGGGGGGGGGGGGGGGGGGGGGGGGGGGGGGGGGGGGGGGGGGGGGGGGGGGGGGGGGGGGGGGGGGGGGGGGGGGGGGGGGGGGGGGGGGGGGGGGGGGGGGGGGGGGGGGGGGGGGGGGGGGGGGGGGGGGGGGGGGGGGGGGGGGGGGGGGGGGGGGGGGGGGGGGGGGGGGGGGGGGGGGGGGGGGGGGGGGGGGGGGGGGGGGGGGGGGGGGGGGGGGGGGGGGGGGGGGGGGGGGGGGGGGGGGGGGGGGGGGGGGGGGGGGGGGGGGGGGGGGGGGGGGGGGGGGGGGGGGGGGGGGGGGGGGGGGGGGGGGGGGGGGGGGGGGGGGGGGGGGGGGGGGGGGGGGGGGGGGGGGGGGGGGGGGGGGGGGGGGGGGGGGGGGGGGGGGGGGGGGGGGGGGGGGGGGGGGGGGGGGGGGGGGGGGGGGGGGGGGGGGGGGGGGGGGGGGGGGGGGGGGGGGGGGGGGGGGGGGGGGGGGGGGGGGGGGGGGGGGGGGGGGGGGGGGGGGGGGGGGGGGGGGGGGGGGGGGGGGGGGGGGGGGGGGGGGGGGGGGGGGGGGGGGGGGGGGGGGGGGGGGGGGGGGGGGGGGGGGGGGGGGGGGGGGGGGGGGGGGGGGGGGGGGGGGGGGGGGGGGGGGGGGGGGGGGGGGGGGGGGGGGGGGGGGGGGGGGGGGGGGGGGGGGGGGGGGGGGGGGGGGGGGGGGGGGGGGGGGGGGGGGGGGGGGGGGGGGGGGGGGGGGGGGGGGGGGGGGGGGGGGGGGGGGGGGGGGGGGGGGGGGGGGGGGGGGGGGGGGGGGGGGGGGGGGGGGGGGGGGGGGGGGGGGGGGGGGGGGGGGGGGGGGGGGGGGGGGGGGGGGGGGGGGGGGGGGGGGGGGGGGGGGGGGGGGGGGGGGGGGGGGGGGGGGGGGGGGGGGGGGGGGGGGGGGGGGGGGGGGGGGGGGGGGGGGGGGGGGGGGGGGGGGGGGGGGGGGGGGGGGGGGGGGGGGGGGGGGGGGGGGGGGGGGGGGGGGGGGGGGGGGGGGGGGGGGGGGGGGGGGGGGGGGGGGGGGGGGGGGGGGGGGGGGGGGGGGGGGGGGGGGGGGGGGGGGGGGGGGGGGGGGGGGGGGGGGGGGGGGGGGGGGGGGGGGGGGGGGGGGGGGGGGGGGGGGGGGGGGGGGGGGGGGGGGGGGGGGGGGGGGGGGGGGGGGGGGGGGGGGGGGGGGGGGGGGGGGGGGGGGGGGGGGGGGGGGGGGGGGGGGGGGGGGGGGGGGGGGGGGGGGGGGGGGGGGGGGGGGGGGGGGGGGGGGGGGGGGGGGGGGGGGGGGGGGGGGGGGGGGGGGGGGGGGGGGGGGGGGGGGGGGGGGGGGGGGGGGGGGGGGGGGGGGGGGGGGGGGGGGGGGGGGGGGGGGGGGGGGGGGGGGGGGGGGGGGGGGGGGGGGGGGGGGGGGGGGGGGGGGGGGGGGGGGGGGGGGGGGGGGGGGGGGGGGGGGGGGGGGGGGGGGGGGGGGGGGGGGGGGGGGGGGGGGGGGGGGGGGGGGGGGGGGGGGGGGGGGGGGGGGGGGGGGGGGGGGGGGGGGGGGGGGGGGGGGGGGGGGGGGGGGGGGGGGGGGGGGGGGGGGGGGGGGGGGGGGGGGGGGGGGGGGGGGGGGGGGGGGGGGGGGGGGGGGGGGGGGGGGGGGGGGGGGGGGGGGGGGGGGGGGGGGGGGGGGGGGGGGGGGGGGGGGGGGGGGGGGGGGGGGGGGGGGGGGGGGGGGGGGGGGGGGGGGGGGGGGGGGGGGGGGGGGGGGGGGGGGGGGGGGGGGGGGGGGGGGGGGGGGGGGGGGGGGGGGGGGGGGGGGGGGGGGGGGGGGGGGGGGGGGGGGGGGGGGGGGGGGGGGGGGGGGGGGGGGGGGGGGGGGGGGGGGGGGGGGGGGGGGGGGGGGGGGGGGGGGGGGGGGGGGGGGGGGGGGGGGGGGGGGGGGGGGGGGGGGGGGGGGGGGGGGGGGGGGGGGGGGGGGGGGGGGGGGGGGGGGGGGGGGGGGGGGGGGGGGGGGGGGGGGGGGGGGGGGGGGGGGGGGGGGGGGGGGGGGGGGGGGGGGGGGGGGGGGGGGGGGGGGGGGGGGGGGGGGGGGGGGGGGGGGGGGGGGGGGGGGGGGGGGGGGGGGGGGGGGGGGGGGGGGGGGGGGGGGGGGGGGGGGGGGGGGGGGGGGGGGGGGGGGGGGGGGGGGGGGGGGGGGGGGGGGGGGGGGGGGGGGGGGGGGGGGGGGGGGGGGGGGGGGGGGGGGGGGGGGGGGGGGGGGGGGGGGGGGGGGGGGGGGGGGGGGGGGGGGGGGGGGGGGGGGGGGGGGGGGGGGGGGGGGGGGGGGGGGGGGGGGGGGGGGGGGGGGGGGGGGGGGGGGGGGGGGGGGGGGGGGGGGGGGGGGGGGGGGGGGGGGGGGGGGGGGGGGGGGGGGGGGGGGGGGGGGGGGGGGGGGGGGGGGGGGGGGGGGGGGGGGGGGGGGGGGGGGGGGGGGGGGGGGGGGGGGGGGGGGGGGGGGGGGGGGGGGGGGGGGGGGGGGGGGGGGGGGGGGGGGGGGGGGGGGGGGGGGGGGGGGGGGGGGGGGGGGGGGGGGGGGGGGGGGGGGGGGGGGGGGGGGGGGGGGGGGGGGGGGGGGGGGGGGGGGGGGGGGGGGGGGGGGGGGGGGGGGGGGGGGGGGGGGGGGGGGGGGGGGGGGGGGGGGGGGGGGGGGGGGGGGGGGGGGGGGGGGGGGGGGGGGGGGGGGGGGGGGGGGGGGGGGGGGGGGGGGGGGGGGGGGGGGGGGGGGGGGGGGGGGGGGGGGGGGGGGGGGGGGGGGGGGGGGGGGGGGGGGGGGGGGGGGGGGGGGGGGGGGGGGGGGGGGGGGGGGGGGGGGGGGGGGGGGGGGGGGGGGGGGGGGGGGGGGGGGGGGGGGGGGGGGGGGGGGGGGGGGGGGGGGGGGGGGGGGGGGGGGGGGGGGGGGGGGGGGGGGGGGGGGGGGGGGGGGGGGGGGGGGGGGGGGGGGGGGGGGGGGGGGGGGGGGGGGGGGGGGGGGGGGGGGGGGGGGGGGGGGGGGGGGGGGGGGGGGGGGGGGGGGGGGGGGGGGGGGGGGGGGGGGGGGGGGGGGGGGGGGGGGGGGGGGGGGGGGGGGGGGGGGGGGGGGGGGGGGGGGGGGGGGGGGGGGGGGGGGGGGGGGGGGGGGGGGGGGGGGGGGGGGGGGGGGGGGGGGGGGGGGGGGGGGGGGGGGGGGGGGGGGGGGGGGGGGGGGGGGGGGGGGGGGGGGGGGGGGGGGGGGGGGGGGGGGGGGGGGGGGGGGGGGGGGGGGGGGGGGGGGGGGGGGGGGGGGGGGGGGGGGGGGGGGGGGGGGGGGGGGGGGGGGGGGGGGGGGGGGGGGGGGGGGGGGGGGGGGGGGGGGGGGGGGGGGGGGGGGGGGGGGGGGGGGGGGGGGGGGGGGGGGGGGGGGGGGGGGGGGGGGGGGGGGGGGGGGGGGGGGGGGGGGGGGGGGGGGGGGGGGGGGGGGGGGGGGGGGGGGGGGGGGGGGGGGGGGGGGGGGGGGGGGGGGGGGGGGGGGGGGGGGGGGGGGGGGGGGGGGGGGGGGGGGGGGGGGGGGGGGGGGGGGGGGGGGGGGGGGGGGGGGGGGGGGGGGGGGGGGGGGGGGGGGGGGGGGGGGGGGGGGGGGGGGGGGGGGGGGGGGGGGGGGGGGGGGGGGGGGGGGGGGGGGGGGGGGGGGGGGGGGGGGGGGGGGGGGGGGGGGGGGGGGGGGGGGGGGGGGGGGGGGGGGGGGGGGGGGGGGGGGGGGGGGGGGGGGGGGGGGGGGGGGGGGGGGGGGGGGGGGGGGGGGGGGGGGGGGGGGGGGGGGGGGGGGGGGGGGGGGGGGGGGGGGGGGGGGGGGGGGGGGGGGGGGGGGGGGGGGGGGGGGGGGGGGGGGGGGGGGGGGGGGGGGGGGGGGGGGGGGGGGGGGGGGGGGGGGGGGGGGGGGGGGGGGGGGGGGGGGGGGGGGGGGGGGGGGGGGGGGGGGGGGGGGGGGGGGGGGGGGGGGGGGGGGGGGGGGGGGGGGGGGGGGGGGGGGGGGGGGGGGGGGGGGGGGGGGGGGGGGGGGGGGGGGGGGGGGGGGGGGGGGGGGGGGGGGGGGGGGGGGGGGGGGGGGGGGGGGGGGGGGGGGGGGGGGGGGGGGGGGGGGGGGGGGGGGGGGGGGGGGGGGGGGGGGGGGGGGGGGGGGGGGGGGGGGGGGGGGGGGGGGGGGGGGGGGGGGGGGGGGGGGGGGGGGGGGGGGGGGGGGGGGGGGGGGGGGGGGGGGGGGGGGGGGGGGGGGGGGGGGGGGGGGGGGGGGGGGGGGGGGGGGGGGGGGGGGGGGGGGGGGGGGGGGGGGGGGGGGGGGGGGGGGGGGGGGGGGGGGGGGGGGGGGGGGGGGGGGGGGGGGGGGGGGGGGGGGGGGGGGGGGGGGGGGGGGGGGGGGGGGGGGGGGGGGGGGGGGGGGGGGGGGGGGGGGGGGGGGGGGGGGGGGGGGGGGGGGGGGGGGGGGGGGGGGGGGGGGGGGGGGGGGGGGGGGGGGGGGGGGGGGGGGGGGGGGGGGGGGGGGGGGGGGGGGGGGGGGGGGGGGGGGGGGGGGGGGGGGGGGGGGGGGGGGGGGGGGGGGGGGGGGGGGGGGGGGGGGGGGGGGGGGGGGGGGGGGGGGGGGGGGGGGGGGGGGGGGGGGGGGGGGGGGGGGGGGGGGGGGGGGGGGGGGGGGGGGGGGGGGGGGGGGGGGGGGGGGGGGGGGGGGGGGGGGGGGGGGGGGGGGGGGGGGGGGGGGGGGGGGGGGGGGGGGGGGGGGGGGGGGGGGGGGGGGGGGGGGGGGGGGGGGGGGGGGGGGGGGGGGGGGGGGGGGGGGGGGGGGGGGGGGGGGGGGGGGGGGGGGGGGGGGGGGGGGGGGGGGGGGGGGGGGGGGGGGGGGGGGGGGGGGGGGGGGGGGGGGGGGGGGGGGGGGGGGGGGGGGGGGGGGGGGGGGGGGGGGGGGGGGGGGGGGGGGGGGGGGGGGGGGGGGGGGGGGGGGGGGGGGGGGGGGGGGGGGGGGGGGGGGGGGGGGGGGGGGGGGGGGGGGGGGGGGGGGGGGGGGGGGGGGGGGGGGGGGGGGGGGGGGGGGGGGGGGGGGGGGGGGGGGGGGGGGGGGGGGGGGGGGGGGGGGGGGGGGGGGGGGGGGGGGGGGGGGGGGGGGGGGGGGGGGGGGGGGGGGGGGGGGGGGGGGGGGGGGGGGGGGGGGGGGGGGGGGGGGGGGGGGGGGGGGGGGGGGGGGGGGGGGGGGGGGGGGGGGGGGGGGGGGGGGGGGGGGGGGGGGGGGGGGGGGGGGGGGGGGGGGGGGGGGGGGGGGGGGGGGGGGGGGGGGGGGGGGGGGGGGGGGGGGGGGGGGGGGGGGGGGGGGGGGGGGGGGGGGGGGGGGGGGGGGGGGGGGGGGGGGGGGGGGGGGGGGGGGGGGGGGGGGGGGGGGGGGGGGGGGGGGGGGGGGGGGGGGGGGGGGGGGGGGGGGGGGGGGGGGGGGGGGGGGGGGGGGGGGGGGGGGGGGGGGGGGGGGGGGGGGGGGGGGGGGGGGGGGGGGGGGGGGGGGGGGGGGGGGGGGGGGGGGGGGGGGGGGGGGGGGGGGGGGGGGGGGGGGGGGGGGGGGGGGGGGGGGGGGGGGGGGGGGGGGGGGGGGGGGGGGGGGGGGGGGGGGGGGGGGGGGGGGGGGGGGGGGGGGGGGGGGGGGGGGGGGGGGGGGGGGGGGGGGGGGGGGGGGGGGGGGGGGGGGGGGGGGGGGGGGGGGGGGGGGGGGGGGGGGGGGGGGGGGGGGGGGGGGGGGGGGGGGGGGGGGGGGGGGGGGGGGGGGGGGGGGGGGGGGGGGGGGGGGGGGGGGGGGGGGGGGGGGGGGGGGGGGGGGGGGGGGGGGGGGGGGGGGGGGGGGGGGGGGGGGGGGGGGGGGGGGGGGGGGGGGGGGGGGGGGGGGGGGGGGGGGGGGGGGGGGGGGGGGGGGGGGGGGGGGGGGGGGGGGGGGGGGGGGGGGGGGGGGGGGGGGGGGGGGGGGGGGGGGGGGGGGGGGGGGGGGGGGGGGGGGGGGGGGGGGGGGGGGGGGGGGGGGGGGGGGGGGGGGGGGGGGGGGGGGGGGGGGGGGGGGGGGGGGGGGGGGGGGGGGGGGGGGGGGGGGGGGGGGGGGGGGGGGGGGGGGGGGGGGGGGGGGGGGGGGGGGGGGGGGGGGGGGGGGGGGGGGGGGGGGGGGGGGGGGGGGGGGGGGGGGGGGGGGGGGGGGGGGGGGGGGGGGGGGGGGGGGGGGGGGGGGGGGGGGGGGGGGGGGGGGGGGGGGGGGGGGGGGGGGGGGGGGGGGGGGGGGGGGGGGGGGGGGGGGGGGGGGGGGGGGGGGGGGGGGGGGGGGGGGGGGGGGGGGGGGGGGGGGGGGGGGGGGGGGGGGGGGGGGGGGGGGGGGGGGGGGGGGGGGGGGGGGGGGGGGGGGGGGGGGGGGGGGGGGGGGGGGGGGGGGGGGGGGGGGGGGGGGGGGGGGGGGGGGGGGGGGGGGGGGGGGGGGGGGGGGGGGGGGGGGGGGGGGGGGGGGGGGGGGGGGGGGGGGGGGGGGGGGGGGGGGGGGGGGGGGGGGGGGGGGGGGGGGGGGGGGGGGGGGGGGGGGGGGGGGGGGGGGGGGGGGGGGGGGGGGGGGGGGGGGGGGGGGGGGGGGGGGGGGGGGGGGGGGGGGGGGGGGGGGGGGGGGGGGGGGGGGGGGGGGGGGGGGGGGGGGGGGGGGGGGGGGGGGGGGGGGGGGGGGGGGGGGGGGGGGGGGGGGGGGGGGGGGGGGGGGGGGGGGGGGGGGGGGGGGGGGGGGGGGGGGGGGGGGGGGGGGGGGGGGGGGGGGGGGGGGGGGGGGGGGGGGGGGGGGGGGGGGGGGGGGGGGGGGGGGGGGGGGGGGGGGGGGGGGGGGGGGGGGGGGGGGGGGGGGGGGGGGGGGGGGGGGGGGGGGGGGGGGGGGGGGGGGGGGGGGGGGGGGGGGGGGGGGGGGGGGGGGGGGGGGGGGGGGGGGGGGGGGGGGGGGGGGGGGGGGGGGGGGGGGGGGGGGGGGGGGGGGGGGGGGGGGGGGGGGGGGGGGGGGGGGGGGGGGGGGGGGGGGGGGGGGGGGGGGGGGGGGGGGGGGGGGGGGGGGGGGGGGGGGGGGGGGGGGGGGGGGGGGGGGGGGGGGGGGGGGGGGGGGGGGGGGGGGGGGGGGGGGGGGGGGGGGGGGGGGGGGGGGGGGGGGGGGGGGGGGGGGGGGGGGGGGGGGGGGGGGGGGGGGGGGGGGGGGGGGGGGGGGGGGGGGGGGGGGGGGGGGGGGGGGGGGGGGGGGGGGGGGGGGGGGGGGGGGGGGGGGGGGGGGGGGGGGGGGGGGGGGGGGGGGGGGGGGGGGGGGGGGGGGGGGGGGGGGGGGGGGGGGGGGGGGGGGGGGGGGGGGGGGGGGGGGGGGGGGGGGGGGGGGGGGGGGGGGGGGGGGGGGGGGGGGGGGGGGGGGGGGGGGGGGGGGGGGGGGGGGGGGGGGGGGGGGGGGGGGGGGGGGGGGGGGGGGGGGGGGGGGGGGGGGGGGGGGGGGGGGGGGGGGGGGGGGGGGGGGGGGGGGGGGGGGGGGGGGGGGGGGGGGGGGGGGGGGGGGGGGGGGGGGGGGGGGGGGGGGGGGGGGGGGGGGGGGGGGGGGGGGGGGGGGGGGGGGGGGGGGGGGGGGGGGGGGGGGGGGGGGGGGGGGGGGGGGGGGGGGGGGGGGGGGGGGGGGGGGGGGGGGGGGGGGGGGGGGGGGGGGGGGGGGGGGGGGGGGGGGGGGGGGGGGGGGGGGGGGGGGGGGGGGGGGGGGGGGGGGGGGGGGGGGGGGGGGGGGGGGGGGGGGGGGGGGGGGGGGGGGGGGGGGGGGGGGGGGGGGGGGGGGGGGGGGGGGGGGGGGGGGGGGGGGGGGGGGGGGGGGGGGGGGGGGGGGGGGGGGGGGGGGGGGGGGGGGGGGGGGGGGGGGGGGGGGGGGGGGGGGGGGGGGGGGGGGGGGGGGGGGGGGGGGGGGGGGGGGGGGGGGGGGGGGGGGGGGGGGGGGGGGGGGGGGGGGGGGGGGGGGGGGGGGGGGGGGGGGGGGGGGGGGGGGGGGGGGGGGGGGGGGGGGGGGGGGGGGGGGGGGGGGGGGGGGGGGGGGGGGGGGGGGGGGGGGGGGGGGGGGGGGGGGGGGGGGGGGGGGGGGGGGGGGGGGGGGGGGGGGGGGGGGGGGGGGGGGGGGGGGGGGGGGGGGGGGGGGGGGGGGGGGGGGGGGGGGGGGGGGGGGGGGGGGGGGGGGGGGGGGGGGGGGGGGGGGGGGGGGGGGGGGGGGGGGGGGGGGGGGGGGGGGGGGGGGGGGGGGGGGGGGGGGGGGGGGGGGGGGGGGGGGGGGGGGGGGGGGGGGGGGGGGGGGGGGGGGGGGGGGGGGGGGGGGGGGGGGGGGGGGGGGGGGGGGGGGGGGGGGGGGGGGGGGGGGGGGGGGGGGGGGGGGGGGGGGGGGGGGGGGGGGGGGGGGGGGGGGGGGGGGGGGGGGGGGGGGGGGGGGGGGGGGGGGGGGGGGGGGGGGGGGGGGGGGGGGGGGGGGGGGGGGGGGGGGGGGGGGGGGGGGGGGGGGGGGGGGGGGGGGGGGGGGGGGGGGGGGGGGGGGGGGGGGGGGGGGGGGGGGGGGGGGGGGGGGGGGGGGGGGGGGGGGGGGGGGGGGGGGGGGGGGGGGGGGGGGGGGGGGGGGGGGGGGGGGGGGGGGGGGGGGGGGGGGGGGGGGGGGGGGGGGGGGGGGGGGGGGGGGGGGGGGGGGGGGGGGGGGGGGGGGGGGGGGGGGGGGGGGGGGGGGGGGGGGGGGGGGGGGGGGGGGGGGGGGGGGGGGGGGGGGGGGGGGGGGGGGGGGGGGGGGGGGGGGGGGGGGGGGGGGGGGGGGGGGGGGGGGGGGGGGGGGGGGGGGGGGGGGGGGGGGGGGGGGGGGGGGGGGGGGGGGGGGGGGGGGGGGGGGGGGGGGGGGGGGGGGGGGGGGGGGGGGGGGGGGGGGGGGGGGGGGGGGGGGGGGGGGGGGGGGGGGGGGGGGGGGGGGGGGGGGGGGGGGGGGGGGGGGGGGGGGGGGGGGGGGGGGGGGGGGGGGGGGGGGGGGGGGGGGGGGGGGGGGGGGGGGGGGGGGGGGGGGGGGGGGGGGGGGGGGGGGGGGGGGGGGGGGGGGGGGGGGGGGGGGGGGGGGGGGGGGGGGGGGGGGGGGGGGGGGGGGGGGGGGGGGGGGGGGGGGGGGGGGGGGGGGGGGGGGGGGGGGGGGGGGGGGGGGGGGGGGGGGGGGGGGGGGGGGGGGGGGGGGGGGGGGGGGGGGGGGGGGGGGGGGGGGGGGGGGGGGGGGGGGGGGGGGGGGGGGGGGGGGGGGGGGGGGGGGGGGGGGGGGGGGGGGGGGGGGGGGGGGGGGGGGGGGGGGGGGGGGGGGGGGGGGGGGGGGGGGGGGGGGGGGGGGGGGGGGGGGGGGGGGGGGGGGGGGGGGGGGGGGGGGGGGGGGGGGGGGGGGGGGGGGGGGGGGGGGGGGGGGGGGGGGGGGGGGGGGGGGGGGGGGGGGGGGGGGGGGGGGGGGGGGGGGGGGGGGGGGGGGGGGGGGGGGGGGGGGGGGGGGGGGGGGGGGGGGGGGGGGGGGGGGGGGGGGGGGGGGGGGGGGGGGGGGGGGGGGGGGGGGGGGGGGGGGGGGGGGGGGGGGGGGGGGGGGGGGGGGGGGGGGGGGGGGGGGGGGGGGGGGGGGGGGGGGGGGGGGGGGGGGGGGGGGGGGGGGGGGGGGGGGGGGGGGGGGGGGGGGGGGGGGGGGGGGGGGGGGGGGGGGGGGGGGGGGGGGGGGGGGGGGGGGGGGGGGGGGGGGGGGGGGGGGGGGGGGGGGGGGGGGGGGGGGGGGGGGGGGGGGGGGGGGGGGGGGGGGGGGGGGGGGGGGGGGGGGGGGGGGGGGGGGGGGGGGGGGGGGGGGGGGGGGGGGGGGGGGGGGGGGGGGGGGGGGGGGGGGGGGGGGGGGGGGGGGGGGGGGGGGGGGGGGGGGGGGGGGGGGGGGGGGGGGGGGGGGGGGGGGGGGGGGGGGGGGGGGGGGGGGGGGGGGGGGGGGGGGGGGGGGGGGGGGGGGGGGGGGGGGGGGGGGGGGGGGGGGGGGGGGGGGGGGGGGGGGGGGGGGGGGGGGGGGGGGGGGGGGGGGGGGGGGGGGGGGGGGGGGGGGGGGGGGGGGGGGGGGGGGGGGGGGGGGGGGGGGGGGGGGGGGGGGGGGGGGGGGGGGGGGGGGGGGGGGGGGGGGGGGGGGGGGGGGGGGGGGGGGGGGGGGGGGGGGGGGGGGGGGGGGGGGGGGGGGGGGGGGGGGGGGGGGGGGGGGGGGGGGGGGGGGGGGGGGGGGGGGGGGGGGGGGGGGGGGGGGGGGGGGGGGGGGGGGGGGGGGGGGGGGGGGGGGGGGGGGGGGGGGGGGGGGGGGGGGGGGGGGGGGGGGGGGGGGGGGGGGGGGGGGGGGGGGGGGGGGGGGGGGGGGGGGGGGGGGGGGGGGGGGGGGGGGGGGGGGGGGGGGGGGGGGGGGGGGGGGGGGGGGGGGGGGGGGGGGGGGGGGGGGGGGGGGGGGGGGGGGGGGGGGGGGGGGGGGGGGGGGGGGGGGGGGGGGGGGGGGGGGGGGGGGGGGGGGGGGGGGGGGGGGGGGGGGGGGGGGGGGGGGGGGGGGGGGGGGGGGGGGGGGGGGGGGGGGGGGGGGGGGGGGGGGGGGGGGGGGGGGGGGGGGGGGGGGGGGGGGGGGGGGGGGGGGGGGGGGGGGGGGGGGGGGGGGGGGGGGGGGGGGGGGGGGGGGGGGGGGGGGGGGGGGGGGGGGGGGGGGGGGGGGGGGGGGGGGGGGGGGGGGGGGGGGGGGGGGGGGGGGGGGGGGGGGGGGGGGGGGGGGGGGGGGGGGGGGGGGGGGGGGGGGGGGGGGGGGGGGGGGGGGGGGGGGGGGGGGGGGGGGGGGGGGGGGGGGGGGGGGGGGGGGGGGGGGGGGGGGGGGGGGGGGGGGGGGGGGGGGGGGGGGGGGGGGGGGGGGGGGGGGGGGGGGGGGGGGGGGGGGGGGGGGGGGGGGGGGGGGGGGGGGGGGGGGGGGGGGGGGGGGGGGGGGGGGGGGGGGGGGGGGGGGGGGGGGGGGGGGGGGGGGGGGGGGGGGGGGGGGGGGGGGGGGGGGGGGGGGGGGGGGGGGGGGGGGGGGGGGGGGGGGGGGGGGGGGGGGGGGGGGGGGGGGGGGGGGGGGGGGGGGGGGGGGGGGGGGGGGGGGGGGGGGGGGGGGGGGGGGGGGGGGGGGGGGGGGGGGGGGGGGGGGGGGGGGGGGGGGGGGGGGGGGGGGGGGGGGGGGGGGGGGGGGGGGGGGGGGGGGGGGGGGGGGGGGGGGGGGGGGGGGGGGGGGGGGGGGGGGGGGGGGGGGGGGGGGGGGGGGGGGGGGGGGGGGGGGGGGGGGGGGGGGGGGGGGGGGGGGGGGGGGGGGGGGGGGGGGGGGGGGGGGGGGGGGGGGGGGGGGGGGGGGGGGGGGGGGGGGGGGGGGGGGGGGGGGGGGGGGGGGGGGGGGGGGGGGGGGGGGGGGGGGGGGGGGGGGGGGGGGGGGGGGGGGGGGGGGGGGGGGGGGGGGGGGGGGGGGGGGGGGGGGGGGGGGGGGGGGGGGGGGGGGGGGGGGGGGGGGGGGGGGGGGGGGGGGGGGGGGGGGGGGGGGGGGGGGGGGGGGGGGGGGGGGGGGGGGGGGGGGGGGGGGGGGGGGGGGGGGGGGGGGGGGGGGGGGGGGGGGGGGGGGGGGGGGGGGGGGGGGGGGGGGGGGGGGGGGGGGGGGGGGGGGGGGGGGGGGGGGGGGGGGGGGGGGGGGGGGGGGGGGGGGGGGGGGGGGGGGGGGGGGGGGGGGGGGGGGGGGGGGGGGGGGGGGGGGGGGGGGGGGGGGGGGGGGGGGGGGGGGGGGGGGGGGGGGGGGGGGGGGGGGGGGGGGGGGGGGGGGGGGGGGGGGGGGGGGGGGGGGGGGGGGGGGGGGGGGGGGGGGGGGGGGGGGGGGGGGGGGGGGGGGGGGGGGGGGGGGGGGGGGGGGGGGGGGGGGGGGGGGGGGGGGGGGGGGGGGGGGGGGGGGGGGGGGGGGGGGGGGGGGGGGGGGGGGGGGGGGGGGGGGGGGGGGGGGGGGGGGGGGGGGGGGGGGGGGGGGGGGGGGGGGGGGGGGGGGGGGGGGGGGGGGGGGGGGGGGGGGGGGGGGGGGGGGGGGGGGGGGGGGGGGGGGGGGGGGGGGGGGGGGGGGGGGGGGGGGGGGGGGGGGGGGGGGGGGGGGGGGGGGGGGGGGGGGGGGGGGGGGGGGGGGGGGGGGGGGGGGGGGGGGGGGGGGGGGGGGGGGGGGGGGGGGGGGGGGGGGGGGGGGGGGGGGGGGGGGGGGGGGGGGGGGGGGGGGGGGGGGGGGGGGGGGGGGGGGGGGGGGGGGGGGGGGGGGGGGGGGGGGGGGGGGGGGGGGGGGGGGGGGGGGGGGGGGGGGGGGGGGGGGGGGGGGGGGGGGGGGGGGGGGGGGGGGGGGGGGGGGGGGGGGGGGGGGGGGGGGGGGGGGGGGGGGGGGGGGGGGGGGGGGGGGGGGGGGGGGGGGGGGGGGGGGGGGGGGGGGGGGGGGGGGGGGGGGGGGGGGGGGGGGGGGGGGGGGGGGGGGGGGGGGGGGGGGGGGGGGGGGGGGGGGGGGGGGGGGGGGGGGGGGGGGGGGGGGGGGGGGGGGGGGGGGGGGGGGGGGGGGGGGGGGGGGGGGGGGGGGGGGGGGGGGGGGGGGGGGGGGGGGGGGGGGGGGGGGGGGGGGGGGGGGGGGGGGGGGGGGGGGGGGGGGGGGGGGGGGGGGGGGGGGGGGGGGGGGGGGGGGGGGGGGGGGGGGGGGGGGGGGGGGGGGGGGGGGGGGGGGGGGGGGGGGGGGGGGGGGGGGGGGGGGGGGGGGGGGGGGGGGGGGGGGGGGGGGGGGGGGGGGGGGGGGGGGGGGGGGGGGGGGGGGGGGGGGGGGGGGGGGGGGGGGGGGGGGGGGGGGGGGGGGGGGGGGGGGGGGGGGGGGGGGGGGGGGGGGGGGGGGGGGGGGGGGGGGGGGGGGGGGGGGGGGGGGGGGGGGGGGGGGGGGGGGGGGGGGGGGGGGGGGGGGGGGGGGGGGGGGGGGGGGGGGGGGGGGGGGGGGGGGGGGGGGGGGGGGGGGGGGGGGGGGGGGGGGGGGGGGGGGGGGGGGGGGGGGGGGGGGGGGGGGGGGGGGGGGGGGGGGGGGGGGGGGGGGGGGGGGGGGGGGGGGGGGGGGGGGGGGGGGGGGGGGGGGGGGGGGGGGGGGGGGGGGGGGGGGGGGGGGGGGGGGGGGGGGGGGGGGGGGGGGGGGGGGGGGGGGGGGGGGGGGGGGGGGGGGGGGGGGGGGGGGGGGGGGGGGGGGGGGGGGGGGGGGGGGGGGGGGGGGGGGGGGGGGGGGGGGGGGGGGGGGGGGGGGGGGGGGGGGGGGGGGGGGGGGGGGGGGGGGGGGGGGGGGGGGGGGGGGGGGGGGGGGGGGGGGGGGGGGGGGGGGGGGGGGGGGGGGGGGGGGGGGGGGGGGGGGGGGGGGGGGGGGGGGGGGGGGGGGGGGGGGGGGGGGGGGGGGGGGGGGGGGGGGGGGGGGGGGGGGGGGGGGGGGGGGGGGGGGGGGGGGGGGGGGGGGGGGGGGGGGGGGGGGGGGGGGGGGGGGGGGGGGGGGGGGGGGGGGGGGGGGGGGGGGGGGGGGGGGGGGGGGGGGGGGGGGGGGGGGGGGGGGGGGGGGGGGGGGGGGGGGGGGGGGGGGGGGGGGGGGGGGGGGGGGGGGGGGGGGGGGGGGGGGGGGGGGGGGGGGGGGGGGGGGGGGGGGGGGGGGGGGGGGGGGGGGGGGGGGGGGGGGGGGGGGGGGGGGGGGGGGGGGGGGGGGGGGGGGGGGGGGGGGGGGGGGGGGGGGGGGGGGGGGGGGGGGGGGGGGGGGGGGGGGGGGGGGGGGGGGGGGGGGGGGGGGGGGGGGGGGGGGGGGGGGGGGGGGGGGGGGGGGGGGGGGGGGGGGGGGGGGGGGGGGGGGGGGGGGGGGGGGGGGGGGGGGGGGGGGGGGGGGGGGGGGGGGGGGGGGGGGGGGGGGGGGGGGGGGGGGGGGGGGGGGGGGGGGGGGGGGGGGGGGGGGGGGGGGGGGGGGGGGGGGGGGGGGGGGGGGGGGGGGGGGGGGGGGGGGGGGGGGGGGGGGGGGGGGGGGGGGGGGGGGGGGGGGGGGGGGGGGGGGGGGGGGGGGGGGGGGGGGGGGGGGGGGGGGGGGGGGGGGGGGGGGGGGGGGGGGGGGGGGGGGGGGGGGGGGGGGGGGGGGGGGGGGGGGGGGGGGGGGGGGGGGGGGGGGGGGGGGGGGGGGGGGGGGGGGGGGGGGGGGGGGGGGGGGGGGGGGGGGGGGGGGGGGGGGGGGGGGGGGGGGGGGGGGGGGGGGGGGGGGGGGGGGGGGGGGGGGGGGGGGGGGGGGGGGGGGGGGGGGGGGGGGGGGGGGGGGGGGGGGGGGGGGGGGGGGGGGGGGGGGGGGGGGGGGGGGGGGGGGGGGGGGGGGGGGGGGGGGGGGGGGGGGGGGGGGGGGGGGGGGGGGGGGGGGGGGGGGGGGGGGGGGGGGGGGGGGGGGGGGGGGGGGGGGGGGGGGGGGGGGGGGGGGGGGGGGGGGGGGGGGGGGGGGGGGGGGGGGGGGGGGGGGGGGGGGGGGGGGGGGGGGGGGGGGGGGGGGGGGGGGGGGGGGGGGGGGGGGGGGGGGGGGGGGGGGGGGGGGGGGGGGGGGGGGGGGGGGGGGGGGGGGGGGGGGGGGGGGGGGGGGGGGGGGGGGGGGGGGGGGGGGGGGGGGGGGGGGGGGGGGGGGGGGGGGGGGGGGGGGGGGGGGGGGGGGGGGGGGGGGGGGGGGGGGGGGGGGGGGGGGGGGGGGGGGGGGGGGGGGGGGGGGGGGGGGGGGGGGGGGGGGGGGGGGGGGGGGGGGGGGGGGGGGGGGGGGGGGGGGGGGGGGGGGGGGGGGGGGGGGGGGGGGGGGGGGGGGGGGGGGGGGGGGGGGGGGGGGGGGGGGGGGGGGGGGGGGGGGGGGGGGGGGGGGGGGGGGGGGGGGGGGGGGGGGGGGGGGGGGGGGGGGGGGGGGGGGGGGGGGGGGGGGGGGGGGGGGGGGGGGGGGGGGGGGGGGGGGGGGGGGGGGGGGGGGGGGGGGGGGGGGGGGGGGGGGGGGGGGGGGGGGGGGGGGGGGGGGGGGGGGGGGGGGGGGGGGGGGGGGGGGGGGGGGGGGGGGGGGGGGGGGGGGGGGGGGGGGGGGGGGGGGGGGGGGGGGGGGGGGGGGGGGGGGGGGGGGGGGGGGGGGGGGGGGGGGGGGGGGGGGGGGGGGGGGGGGGGGGGGGGGGGGGGGGGGGGGGGGGGGGGGGGGGGGGGGGGGGGGGGGGGGGGGGGGGGGGGGGGGGGGGGGGGGGGGGGGGGGGGGGGGGGGGGGGGGGGGGGGGGGGGGGGGGGGGGGGGGGGGGGGGGGGGGGGGGGGGGGGGGGGGGGGGGGGGGGGGGGGGGGGGGGGGGGGGGGGGGGGGGGGGGGGGGGGGGGGGGGGGGGGGGGGGGGGGGGGGGGGGGGGGGGGGGGGGGGGGGGGGGGGGGGGGGGGGGGGGGGGGGGGGGGGGGGGGGGGGGGGGGGGGGGGGGGGGGGGGGGGGGGGGGGGGGGGGGGGGGGGGGGGGGGGGGGGGGGGGGGGGGGGGGGGGGGGGGGGGGGGGGGGGGGGGGGGGGGGGGGGGGGGGGGGGGGGGGGGGGGGGGGGGGGGGGGGGGGGGGGGGGGGGGGGGGGGGGGGGGGGGGGGGGGGGGGGGGGGGGGGGGGGGGGGGGGGGGGGGGGGGGGGGGGGGGGGGGGGGGGGGGGGGGGGGGGGGGGGGGGGGGGGGGGGGGGGGGGGGGGGGGGGGGGGGGGGGGGGGGGGGGGGGGGGGGGGGGGGGGGGGGGGGGGGGGGGGGGGGGGGGGGGGGGGGGGGGGGGGGGGGGGGGGGGGGGGGGGGGGGGGGGGGGGGGGGGGGGGGGGGGGGGGGGGGGGGGGGGGGGGGGGGGGGGGGGGGGGGGGGGGGGGGGGGGGGGGGGGGGGGGGGGGGGGGGGGGGGGGGGGGGGGGGGGGGGGGGGGGGGGGGGGGGGGGGGGGGGGGGGGGGGGGGGGGGGGGGGGGGGGGGGGGGGGGGGGGGGGGGGGGGGGGGGGGGGGGGGGGGGGGGGGGGGGGGGGGGGGGGGGGGGGGGGGGGGGGGGGGGGGGGGGGGGGGGGGGGGGGGGGGGGGGGGGGGGGGGGGGGGGGGGGGGGGGGGGGGGGGGGGGGGGGGGGGGGGGGGGGGGGGGGGGGGGGGGGGGGGGGGGGGGGGGGGGGGGGGGGGGGGGGGGGGGGGGGGGGGGGGGGGGGGGGGGGGGGGGGGGGGGGGGGGGGGGGGGGGGGGGGGGGGGGGGGGGGGGGGGGGGGGGGGGGGGGGGGGGGGGGGGGGGGGGGGGGGGGGGGGGGGGGGGGGGGGGGGGGGGGGGGGGGGGGGGGGGGGGGGGGGGGGGGGGGGGGGGGGGGGGGGGGGGGGGGGGGGGGGGGGGGGGGGGGGGGGGGGGGGGGGGGGGGGGGGGGGGGGGGGGGGGGGGGGGGGGGGGGGGGGGGGGGGGGGGGGGGGGGGGGGGGGGGGGGGGGGGGGGGGGGGGGGGGGGGGGGGGGGGGGGGGGGGGGGGGGGGGGGGGGGGGGGGGGGGGGGGGGGGGGGGGGGGGGGGGGGGGGGGGGGGGGGGGGGGGGGGGGGGGGGGGGGGGGGGGGGGGGGGGGGGGGGGGGGGGGGGGGGGGGGGGGGGGGGGGGGGGGGGGGGGGGGGGGGGGGGGGGGGGGGGGGGGGGGGGGGGGGGGGGGGGGGGGGGGGGGGGGGGGGGGGGGGGGGGGGGGGGGGGGGGGGGGGGGGGGGGGGGGGGGGGGGGGGGGGGGGGGGGGGGGGGGGGGGGGGGGGGGGGGGGGGGGGGGGGGGGGGGGGGGGGGGGGGGGGGGGGGGGGGGGGGGGGGGGGGGGGGGGGGGGGGGGGGGGGGGGGGGGGGGGGGGGGGGGGGGGGGGGGGGGGGGGGGGGGGGGGGGGGGGGGGGGGGGGGGGGGGGGGGGGGGGGGGGGGGGGGGGGGGGGGGGGGGGGGGGGGGGGGGGGGGGGGGGGGGGGGGGGGGGGGGGGGGGGGGGGGGGGGGGGGGGGGGGGGGGGGGGGGGGGGGGGGGGGGGGGGGGGGGGGGGGGGGGGGGGGGGGGGGGGGGGGGGGGGGGGGGGGGGGGGGGGGGGGGGGGGGGGGGGGGGGGGGGGGGGGGGGGGGGGGGGGGGGGGGGGGGGGGGGGGGGGGGGGGGGGGGGGGGGGGGGGGGGGGGGGGGGGGGGGGGGGGGGGGGGGGGGGGGGGGGGGGGGGGGGGGGGGGGGGGGGGGGGGGGGGGGGGGGGGGGGGGGGGGGGGGGGGGGGGGGGGGGGGGGGGGGGGGGGGGGGGGGGGGGGGGGGGGGGGGGGGGGGGGGGGGGGGGGGGGGGGGGGGGGGGGGGGGGGGGGGGGGGGGGGGGGGGGGGGGGGGGGGGGGGGGGGGGGGGGGGGGGGGGGGGGGGGGGGGGGGGGGGGGGGGGGGGGGGGGGGGGGGGGGGGGGGGGGGGGGGGGGGGGGGGGGGGGGGGGGGGGGGGGGGGGGGGGGGGGGGGGGGGGGGGGGGGGGGGGGGGGGGGGGGGGGGGGGGGGGGGGGGGGGGGGGGGGGGGGGGGGGGGGGGGGGGGGGGGGGGGGGGGGGGGGGGGGGGGGGGGGGGGGGGGGGGGGGGGGGGGGGGGGGGGGGGGGGGGGGGGGGGGGGGGGGGGGGGGGGGGGGGGGGGGGGGGGGGGGGGGGGGGGGGGGGGGGGGGGGGGGGGGGGGGGGGGGGGGGGGGGGGGGGGGGGGGGGGGGGGGGGGGGGGGGGGGGGGGGGGGGGGGGGGGGGGGGGGGGGGGGGGGGGGGGGGGGGGGGGGGGGGGGGGGGGGGGGGGGGGGGGGGGGGGGGGGGGGGGGGGGGGGGG
This sequence comes from Capsicum baccatum var. pendulum, assembly GCA_030864225.1. Lineage (NCBI taxonomy): Eukaryota > Viridiplantae > Streptophyta > Magnoliopsida > Solanales > Solanaceae > Capsicum > Capsicum baccatum. The sequence goes on along the minus strand of JAQZCD010000223.1, from coordinate 32,256 downwards.
GGGGGGGGGGGGGGGGGGGGGGGGGGGGGGGGGGGGGGGGGGGGGGGGGGGGGGGGGGGGGGGGGGGGGGGGGGGGGGGGGGGGGGGGGGGGGGGGGGGGGGGGGGGGGGGGGGGGGGGGGGGGGGGGGGGGGGGGGGGGGGGGGGGGGGGGGGGGGGGGGGGGGGGGGGGGGGGGGGGGGGGGGGGGGGGGGGGGGGGGGGGGGGGGGGGGGGGGGGGGGGGGGGGGGGGGGGGGGGGGGGGGGGGGGGGGGGGGGGGGGGGGGGGGGGGGGGGGGGGGGGGGGGGGGGGGGGGGGGGGGGGGGGGGGGGGGGGGGGGGGGGGGGGGGGGGGGGGGGGGGGGGGGGGGGGGGGGGGGGGGGGGGGGGGGGGGGGGGGGGGGGGGGGGGGGGGGGGGGGGGGGGGGGGGGGGGGGGGGGGGGGGGGGGGGGGGGGGGGGGGGGGGGGGGGGGGGGGGGGGGGGGGGGGGGGGGGGGGGGGGGGGGGGGGGGGGGGGGGGGGGGGGGGGGGGGGGGGGGGGGGGGGGGGGGGGGGGGGGGGGGGGGGGGGGGGGGGGGGGGGGGGGGGGGGGGGGGGGGGGGGGGGGGGGGGGGGGGGGGGGGGGGGGGGGGGGGGGGGGGGGGGGGGGGGGGGGGGGGGGGGGGGGGGGGGGGGGGGGGGGGGGGGGGGGGGGGGGGGGGGGGGGGGGGGGGGGGGGGGGGGGGGGGGGGGGGGGGGGGGGGGGGGGGGGGGGGGGGGGGGGGGGGGGGGGGGGGGGGGGGGGGGGGGGGGGGGGGGGGGGGGGGGGGGGGGGGGGGGGGGGGGGGGGGGGGGGGGGGGGGGGGGGGGGGGGGGGGGGGGGGGGGGGGGGGGGGGGGGGGGGGGGGGGGGGGGGGGGGGGGGGGGGGGGGGGGGGGGGGGGGGGGGGGGGGGGGGGGGGGGGGGGGGGGGGGGGGGGGGGGGGGGGGGGGGGGGGGGGGGGGGGGGGGGGGGGGGGGGGGGGGGGGGGGGGGGGGGGGGGGGGGGGGGGGGGGGGGGGGGGGGGGGGGGGGGGGGGGGGGGGGGGGGGGGGGGGGGGGGGGGGGGGGGGGGGGGGGGGGGGGGGGGGGGGGGGGGGGGGGGGGGGGGGGGGGGGGGGGGGGGGGGGGGGGGGGGGGGGGGGGGGGGGGGGGGGGGGGGGGGGGGGGGGGGGGGGGGGGGGGGGGGGGGGGGGGGGGGGGGGGGGGGGGGGGGGGGGGGGGGGGGGGGGGGGGGGGGGGGGGGGGGGGGGGGGGGGGGGGGGGGGGGGGGGGGGGGGGGGGGGGGGGGGGGGGGGGGGGGGGGGGGGGGGGGGGGGGGGGGGGGGGGGGGGGGGGGGGGGGGGGGGGGGGGGGGGGGGGGGGGGGGGGGGGGGGGGGGGGGGGGGGGGGGGGGGGGGGGGGGGGGGGGGGGGGGGGGGGGGGGGGGGGGGGGGGGGGGGGGGGGGGGGGGGGGGGGGGGGGGGGGGGGGGGGGGGGGGGGGGGGGGGGGGGGGGGGGGGGGGGGGGGGGGGGGGGGGGGGGGGGGGGGGGGGGGGGGGGGGGGGGGGGGGGGGGGGGGGGGGGGGGGGGGGGGGGGGGGGGGGGGGGGGGGGGGGGGGGGGGGGGGGGGGGGGGGGGGGGGGGGGGGGGGGGGGGGGGGGGGGGGGGGGGGGGGGGGGGGGGGGGGGGGGGGGGGGGGGGGGGGGGGGGGGGGGGGGGGGGGGGGGGGGGGGGGGGGGGGGGGGGGGGGGGGGGGGGGGGGGGGGGGGGGGGGGGGGGGGGGGGGGGGGGGGGGGGGGGGGGGGGGGGGGGGGGGGGGGGGGGGGGGGGGGGGGGGGGGGGGGGGGGGGGGGGGGGGGGGGGGGGGGGGGGGGGGGGGGGGGGGGGGGGGGGGGGGGGGGGGGGGGGGGGGGGGGGGGGGGGGGGGGGGGGGGGGGGGGGGGGGGGGGGGGGGGGGGGGGGGGGGGGGGGGGGGGGGGGGGGGGGGGGGGGGGGGGGGGGGGGGGGGGGGGGGGGGGGGGGGGGGGGGGGGGGGGGGGGGGGGGGGGGGGGGGGGGGGGGGGGGGGGGGGGGGGGGGGGGGGGGGGGGGGGGGGGGGGGGGGGGGGGGGGGGGGGGGGGGGGGGGGGGGGGGGGGGGGGGGGGGGGGGGGGGGGGGGGGGGGGGGGGGGGGGGGGGGGGGGGGGGGGGGGGGGGGGGGGGGGGGGGGGGGGGGGGGGGGGGGGGGGGGGGGGGGGGGGGGGGGGGGGGGGGGGGGGGGGGGGGGGGGGGGGGGGGGGGGGGGGGGGGGGGGGGGGGGGGGGGGGGGGGGGGGGGGGGGGGGGGGGGGGGGGGGGGGGGGGGGGGGGGGGGGGGGGGGGGGGGGGGGGGGGGGGGGGGGGGGGGGGGGGGGGGGGGGGGGGGGGGGGGGGGGGGGGGGGGGGGGGGGGGGGGGGGGGGGGGGGGGGGGGGGGGGGGGGGGGGGGGGGGGGGGGGGGGGGGGGGGGGGGGGGGGGGGGGGGGGGGGGGGGGGGGGGGGGGGGGGGGGGGGGGGGGGGGGGGGGGGGGGGGGGGGGGGGGGGGGGGGGGGGGGGGGGGGGGGGGGGGGGGGGGGGGGGGGGGGGGGGGGGGGGGGGGGGGGGGGGGGGGGGGGGGGGGGGGGGGGGGGGGGGGGGGGGGGGGGGGGGGGGGGGGGGGGGGGGGGGGGGGGGGGGGGGGGGGGGGGGGGGGGGGGGGGGGGGGGGGGGGGGGGGGGGGGGGGGGGGGGGGGGGGGGGGGGGGGGGGGGGGGGGGGGGGGGGGGGGGGGGGGGGGGGGGGGGGGGGGGGGGGGGGGGGGGGGGGGGGGGGGGGGGGGGGGGGGGGGGGGGGGGGGGGGGGGGGGGGGGGGGGGGGGGGGGGGGGGGGGGGGGGGGGGGGGGGGGGGGGGGGGGGGGGGGGGGGGGGGGGGGGGGGGGGGGGGGGGGGGGGGGGGGGGGGGGGGGGGGGGGGGGGGGGGGGGGGGGGGGGGGGGGGGGGGGGGGGGGGGGGGGGGGGGGGGGGGGGGGGGGGGGGGGGGGGGGGGGGGGGGGGGGGGGGGGGGGGGGGGGGGGGGGGGGGGGGGGGGGGGGGGGGGGGGGGGGGGGGGGGGGGGGGGGGGGGGGGGGGGGGGGGGGGGGGGGGGGGGGGGGGGGGGGGGGGGGGGGGGGGGGGGGGGGGGGGGGGGGGGGGGGGGGGGGGGGGGGGGGGGGGGGGGGGGGGGGGGGGGGGGGGGGGGGGGGGGGGGGGGGGGGGGGGGGGGGGGGGGGGGGGGGGGGGGGGGGGGGGGGGGGGGGGGGGGGGGGGGGGGGGGGGGGGGGGGGGGGGGGGGGGGGGGGGGGGGGGGGGGGGGGGGGGGGGGGGGGGGGGGGGGGGGGGGGGGGGGGGGGGGGGGGGGGGGGGGGGGGGGGGGGGGGGGGGGGGGGGGGGGGGGGGGGGGGGGGGGGGGGGGGGGGGGGGGGGGGGGGGGGGGGGGGGGGGGGGGGGGGGGGGGGGGGGGGGGGGGGGGGGGGGGGGGGGGGGGGGGGGGGGGGGGGGGGGGGGGGGGGGGGGGGGGGGGGGGGGGGGGGGGGGGGGGGGGGGGGGGGGGGGGGGGGGGGGGGGGGGGGGGGGGGGGGGGGGGGGGGGGGGGGGGGGGGGGGGGGGGGGGGGGGGGGGGGGGGGGGGGGGGGGGGGGGGGGGGGGGGGGGGGGGGGGGGGGGGGGGGGGGGGGGGGGGGGGGGGGGGGGGGGGGGGGGGGGGGGGGGGGGGGGGGGGGGGGGGGGGGGGGGGGGGGGGGGGGGGGGGGGGGGGGGGGGGGGGGGGGGGGGGGGGGGGGGGGGGGGGGGGGGGGGGGGGGGGGGGGGGGGGGGGGGGGGGGGGGGGGGGGGGGGGGGGGGGGGGGGGGGGGGGGGGGGGGGGGGGGGGGGGGGGGGGGGGGGGGGGGGGGGGGGGGGGGGGGGGGGGGGGGGGGGGGGGGGGGGGGGGGGGGGGGGGGGGGGGGGGGGGGGGGGGGGGGGGGGGGGGGGGGGGGGGGGGGGGGGGGGGGGGGGGGGGGGGGGGGGGGGGGGGGGGGGGGGGGGGGGGGGGGGGGGGGGGGGGGGGGGGGGGGGGGGGGGGGGGGGGGGGGGGGGGGGGGGGGGGGGGGGGGGGGGGGGGGGGGGGGGGGGGGGGGGGGGGGGGGGGGGGGGGGGGGGGGGGGGGGGGGGGGGGGGGGGGGGGGGGGGGGGGGGGGGGGGGGGGGGGGGGGGGGGGGGGGGGGGGGGGGGGGGGGGGGGGGGGGGGGGGGGGGGGGGGGGGGGGGGGGGGGGGGGGGGGGGGGGGGGGGGGGGGGGGGGGGGGGGGGGGGGGGGGGGGGGGGGGGGGGGGGGGGGGGGGGGGGGGGGGGGGGGGGGGGGGGGGGGGGGGGGGGGGGGGGGGGGGGGGGGGGGGGGGGGGGGGGGGGGGGGGGGGGGGGGGGGGGGGGGGGGGGGGGGGGGGGGGGGGGGGGGGGGGGGGGGGGGGGGGGGGGGGGGGGGGGGGGGGGGGGGGGGGGGGGGGGGGGGGGGGGGGGGGGGGGGGGGGGGGGGGGGGGGGGGGGGGGGGGGGGGGGGGGGGGGGGGGGGGGGGGGGGGGGGGGGGGGGGGGGGGGGGGGGGGGGGGGGGGGGGGGGGGGGGGGGGGGGGGGGGGGGGGGGGGGGGGGGGGGGGGGGGGGGGGGGGGGGGGGGGGGGGGGGGGGGGGGGGGGGGGGGGGGGGGGGGGGGGGGGGGGGGGGGGGGGGGGGGGGGGGGGGGGGGGGGGGGGGGGGGGGGGGGGGGGGGGGGGGGGGGGGGGGGGGGGGGGGGGGGGGGGGGGGGGGGGGGGGGGGGGGGGGGGGGGGGGGGGGGGGGGGGGGGGGGGGGGGGGGGGGGGGGGGGGGGGGGGGGGGGGGGGGGGGGGGGGGGGGGGGGGGGGGGGGGGGGGGGGGGGGGGGGGGGGGGGGGGGGGGGGGGGGGGGGGGGGGGGGGGGGGGGGGGGGGGGGGGGGGGGGGGGGGGGGGGGGGGGGGGGGGGGGGGGGGGGGGGGGGGGGGGGGGGGGGGGGGGGGGGGGGGGGGGGGGGGGGGGGGGGGGGGGGGGGGGGGGGGGGGGGGGGGGGGGGGGGGGGGGGGGGGGGGGGGGGGGGGGGGGGGGGGGGGGGGGGGGGGGGGGGGGGGGGGGGGGGGGGGGGGGGGGGGGGGGGGGGGGGGGGGGGGGGGGGGGGGGGGGGGGGGGGGGGGGGGGGGGGGGGGGGGGGGGGGGGGGGGGGGGGGGGGGGGGGGGGGGGGGGGGGGGGGGGGGGGGGGGGGGGGGGGGGGGGGGGGGGGGGGGGGGGGGGGGGGGGGGGGGGGGGGGGGGGGGGGGGGGGGGGGGGGGGGGGGGGGGGGGGGGGGGGGGGGGGGGGGGGGGGGGGGGGGGGGGGGGGGGGGGGGGGGGGGGGGGGGGGGGGGGGGGGGGGGGGGGGGGGGGGGGGGGGGGGGGGGGGGGGGGGGGGGGGGGGGGGGGGGGGGGGGGGGGGGGGGGGGGGGGGGGGGGGGGGGGGGGGGGGGGGGGGGGGGGGGGGGGGGGGGGGGGGGGGGGGGGGGGGGGGGGGGGGGGGGGGGGGGGGGGGGGGGGGGGGGGGGGGGGGGGGGGGGGGGGGGGGGGGGGGGGGGGGGGGGGGGGGGGGGGGGGGGGGGGGGGGGGGGGGGGGGGGGGGGGGGGGGGGGGGGGGGGGGGGGGGGGGGGGGGGGGGGGGGGGGGGGGGGGGGGGGGGGGGGGGGGGGGGGGGGGGGGGGGGGGGGGGGGGGGGGGGGGGGGGGGGGGGGGGGGGGGGGGGGGGGGGGGGGGGGGGGGGGGGGGGGGGGGGGGGGGGGGGGGGGGGGGGGGGGGGGGGGGGGGGGGGGGGGGGGGGGGGGGGGGGGGGGGGGGGGGGGGGGGGGGGGGGGGGGGGGGGGGGGGGGGGGGGGGGGGGGGGGGGGGGGGGGGGGGGGGGGGGGGGGGGGGGGGGGGGGGGGGGGGGGGGGGGGGGGGGGGGGGGGGGGGGGGGGGGGGGGGGGGGGGGGGGGGGGGGGGGGGGGGGGGGGGGGGGGGGGGGGGGGGGGGGGGGGGGGGGGGGGGGGGGGGGGGGGGGGGGGGGGGGGGGGGGGGGGGGGGGGGGGGGGGGGGGGGGGGGGGGGGGGGGGGGGGGGGGGGGGGGGGGGGGGGGGGGGGGGGGGGGGGGGGGGGGGGGGGGGGGGGGGGGGGGGGGGGGGGGGGGGGGGGGGGGGGGGGGGGGGGGGGGGGGGGGGGGGGGGGGGGGGGGGGGGGGGGGGGGGGGGGGGGGGGGGGGGGGGGGGGGGGGGGGGGGGGGGGGGGGGGGGGGGGGGGGGGGGGGGGGGGGGGGGGGGGGGGGGGGGGGGGGGGGGGGGGGGGGGGGGGGGGGGGGGGGGGGGGGGGGGGGGGGGGGGGGGGGGGGGGGGGGGGGGGGGGGGGGGGGGGGGGGGGGGGGGGGGGGGGGGGGGGGGGGGGGGGGGGGGGGGGGGGGGGGGGGGGGGGGGGGGGGGGGGGGGGGGGGGGGGGGGGGGGGGGGGGGGGGGGGGGGGGGGGGGGGGGGGGGGGGGGGGGGGGGGGGGGGGGGGGGGGGGGGGGGGGGGGGGGGGGGGGGGGGGGGGGGGGGGGGGGGGGGGGGGGGGGGGGGGGGGGGGGGGGGGGGGGGGGGGGGGGGGGGGGGGGGGGGGGGGGGGGGGGGGGGGGGGGGGGGGGGGGGGGGGGGGGGGGGGGGGGGGGGGGGGGGGGGGGGGGGGGGGGGGGGGGGGGGGGGGGGGGGGGGGGGGGGGGGGGGGGGGGGGGGGGGGGGGGGGGGGGGGGGGGGGGGGGGGGGGGGGGGGGGGGGGGGGGGGGGGGGGGGGGGGGGGGGGGGGGGGGGGGGGGGGGGGGGGGGGGGGGGGGGGGGGGGGGGGGGGGGGGGGGGGGGGGGGGGGGGGGGGGGGGGGGGGGGGGGGGGGGGGGGGGGGGGGGGGGGGGGGGGGGGGGGGGGGGGGGGGGGGGGGGGGGGGGGGGGGGGGGGGGGGGGGGGGGGGGGGGGGGGGGGGGGGGGGGGGGGGGGGGGGGGGGGGGGGGGGGGGGGGGGGGGGGGGGGGGGGGGGGGGGGGGGGGGGGGGGGGGGGGGGGGGGGGGGGGGGGGGGGGGGGGGGGGGGGGGGGGGGGGGGGGGGGGGGGGGGGGGGGGGGGGGGGGGGGGGGGGGGGGGGGGGGGGGGGGGGGGGGGGGGGGGGGGGGGGGGGGGGGGGGGGGGGGGGGGGGGGGGGGGGGGGGGGGGGGGGGGGGGGGGGGGGGGGGGGGGGGGGGGGGGGGGGGGGGGGGGGGGGGGGGGGGGGGGGGGGGGGGGGGGGGGGGGGGGGGGGGGGGGGGGGGGGGGGGGGGGGGGGGGGGGGGGGGGGGGGGGGGGGGGGGGGGGGGGGGGGGGGGGGGGGGGGGGGGGGGGGGGGGGGGGGGGGGGGGGGGGGGGGGGGGGGGGGGGGGGGGGGGGGGGGGGGGGGGGGGGGGGGGGGGGGGGGGGGGGGGGGGGGGGGGGGGGGGGGGGGGGGGGGGGGGGGGGGGGGGGGGGGGGGGGGGGGGGGGGGGGGGGGGGGGGGGGGGGGGGGGGGGGGGGGGGGGGGGGGGGGGGGGGGGGGGGGGGGGGGGGGGGGGGGGGGGGGGGGGGGGGGGGGGGGGGGGGGGGGGGGGGGGGGGGGGGGGGGGGGGGGGGGGGGGGGGGGGGGGGGGGGGGGGGGGGGGGGGGGGGGGGGGGGGGGGGGGGGGGGGGGGGGGGGGGGGGGGGGGGGGGGGGGGGGGGGGGGGGGGGGGGGGGGGGGGGGGGGGGGGGGGGGGGGGGGGGGGGGGGGGGGGGGGGGGGGGGGGGGGGGGGGGGGGGGGGGGGGGGGGGGGGGGGGGGGGGGGGGGGGGGGGGGGGGGGGGGGGGGGGGGGGGGGGGGGGGGGGGGGGGGGGGGGGGGGGGGGGGGGGGGGGGGGGGGGGGGGGGGGGGGGGGGGGGGGGGGGGGGGGGGGGGGGGGGGGGGGGGGGGGGGGGGGGGGGGGGGGGGGGGGGGGGGGGGGGGGGGGGGGGGGGGGGGGGGGGGGGGGGGGGGGGGGGGGGGGGGGGGGGGGGGGGGGGGGGGGGGGGGGGGGGGGGGGGGGGGGGGGGGGGGGGGGGGGGGGGGGGGGGGGGGGGGGGGGGGGGGGGGGGGGGGGGGGGGGGGGGGGGGGGGGGGGGGGGGGGGGGGGGGGGGGGGGGGGGGGGGGGGGGGGGGGGGGGGGGGGGGGGGGGGGGGGGGGGGGGGGGGGGGGGGGGGGGGGGGGGGGGGGGGGGGGGGGGGGGGGGGGGGGGGGGGGGGGGGGGGGGGGGGGGGGGGGGGGGGGGGGGGGGGGGGGGGGGGGGGGGGGGGGGGGGGGGGGGGGGGGGGGGGGGGGGGGGGGGGGGGGGGGGGGGGGGGGGGGGGGGGGGGGGGGGGGGGGGGGGGGGGGGGGGGGGGGGGGGGGGGGGGGGGGGGGGGGGGGGGGGGGGGGGGGGGGGGGGGGGGGGGGGGGGGGGGGGGGGGGGGGGGGGGGGGGGGGGGGGGGGGGGGGGGGGGGGGGGGGGGGGGGGGGGGGGGGGGGGGGGGGGGGGGGGGGGGGGGGGGGGGGGGGGGGGGGGGGGGGGGGGGGGGGGGGGGGGGGGGGGGGGGGGGGGGGGGGGGGGGGGGGGGGGGGGGGGGGGGGGGGGGGGGGGGGGGGGGGGGGGGGGGGGGGGGGGGGGGGGGGGGGGGGGGGGGGGGGGGGGGGGGGGGGGGGGGGGGGGGGGGGGGGGGGGGGGGGGGGGGGGGGGGGGGGGGGGGGGGGGGGGGGGGGGGGGGGGGGGGGGGGGGGGGGGGGGGGGGGGGGGGGGGGGGGGGGGGGGGGGGGGGGGGGGGGGGGGGGGGGGGGGGGGGGGGGGGGGGGGGGGGGGGGGGGGGGGGGGGGGGGGGGGGGGGGGGGGGGGGGGGGGGGGGGGGGGGGGGGGGGGGGGGGGGGGGGGGGGGGGGGGGGGGGGGGGGGGGGGGGGGGGGGGGGGGGGGGGGGGGGGGGGGGGGGGGGGGGGGGGGGGGGGGGGGGGGGGGGGGGGGGGGGGGGGGGGGGGGGGGGGGGGGGGGGGGGGGGGGGGGGGGGGGGGGGGGGGGGGGGGGGGGGGGGGGGGGGGGGGGGGGGGGGGGGGGGGGGGGGGGGGGGGGGGGGGGGGGGGGGGGGGGGGGGGGGGGGGGGGGGGGGGGGGGGGGGGGGGGGGGGGGGGGGGGGGGGGGGGGGGGGGGGGGGGGGGGGGGGGGGGGGGGGGGGGGGGGGGGGGGGGGGGGGGGGGGGGGGGGGGGGGGGGGGGGGGGGGGGGGGGGGGGGGGGGGGGGGGGGGGGGGGGGGGGGGGGGGGGGGGGGGGGGGGGGGGGGGGGGGGGGGGGGGGGGGGGGGGGGGGGGGGGGGGGGGGGGGGGGGGGGGGGGGGGGGGGGGGGGGGGGGGGGGGGGGGGGGGGGGGGGGGGGGGGGGGGGGGGGGGGGGGGGGGGGGGGGGGGGGGGGGGGGGGGGGGGGGGGGGGGGGGGGGGGGGGGGGGGGGGGGGGGGGGGGGGGGGGGGGGGGGGGGGGGGGGGGGGGGGGGGGGGGGGGGGGGGGGGGGGGGGGGGGGGGGGGGGGGGGGGGGGGGGGGGGGGGGGGGGGGGGGGGGGGGGGGGGGGGGGGGGGGGGGGGGGGGGGGGGGGGGGGGGGGGGGGGGGGGGGGGGGGGGGGGGGGGGGGGGGGGGGGGGGGGGGGGGGGGGGGGGGGGGGGGGGGGGGGGGGGGGGGGGGGGGGGGGGGGGGGGGGGGGGGGGGGGGGGGGGGGGGGGGGGGGGGGGGGGGGGGGGGGGGGGGGGGGGGGGGGGGGGGGGGGGGGGGGGGGGGGGGGGGGGGGGGGGGGGGGGGGGGGGGGGGGGGGGGGGGGGGGGGGGGGGGGGGGGGGGGGGGGGGGGGGGGGGGGGGGGGGGGGGGGGGGGGGGGGGGGGGGGGGGGGGGGGGGGGGGGGGGGGGGGGGGGGGGGGGGGGGGGGGGGGGGGGGGGGGGGGGGGGGGGGGGGGGGGGGGGGGGGGGGGGGGGGGGGGGGGGGGGGGGGGGGGGGGGGGGGGGGGGGGGGGGGGGGGGGGGGGGGGGGGGGGGGGGGGGGGGGGGGGGGGGGGGGGGGGGGGGGGGGGGGGGGGGGGGGGGGGGGGGGGGGGGGGGGGGGGGGGGGGGGGGGGGGGGGGGGGGGGGGGGGGGGGGGGGGGGGGGGGGGGGGGGGGGGGGGGGGGGGGGGGGGGGGGGGGGGGGGGGGGGGGGGGGGGGGGGGGGGGGGGGGGGGGGGGGGGGGGGGGGGGGGGGGGGGGGGGGGGGGGGGGGGGGGGGGGGGGGGGGGGGGGTGGGGGGGGGGGGGGGGGGGGGGGGGGGGGGGGGGGGGGGGGGGGGGGGGGGGGGGGGGGGGGGGGGGGGGGGGGGGGGGGGGGGGGGGGGGGGGGGGGGGGGGGGGGGGGGGGGGGGGGGGGGGGGGGGGGGGGGGGGGGGGGGGGGGGGGGGGGGGGGGGGGGGGGGGGGGGGGGGGGGGGGGGGGGGGGGGGGGGGGGGGGGGGGGGGGGGGGGGGGGGGGGGGGGGGGGGGGGGGGGGGGGGGGGGGGGGGGGGGGGGGGGGGGGGGGGGGGGGGGGGGGGGGGGGGGGGGGGGGGGGGGGGGGGGGGGGGGGGGGGGGGGGGGGGGGGGGGGGGGGGGGGGGGGGGGGGGGGGGTGGGGGGGGGGGGGGGGGGGGGGGGGGGGGGGGGGGGGGGGGGGGGGGGGGGGGGGGGGGGGGGGGGGGGGGGGGGGGGGGGGGGGGGGGGGGGGGGGGGGGGGGGGGGGGGGGGGGGGTGGGGGGGGGGGGGGGGGGGGGGGGGGGGGGGGGGGGGGGGGGGGGGGGGGGGGGGGGGGGGGGGGGGGGGGGGGGGGGGGGGGGGGGGGGGGGGGGGGGGGGGGGGGGGGGGGGGGGGGGGGGGGGGGGGGGGGGGGGGGGGGGGGGGGGGGGGGGGGGGGGGGGGGGGGGGGGGGGGGTGGGGGGGGGGGGGGGGGGGGGGGGGGGGGGGGGGGGGGGGGGGGGGGGGGGGGGGGGGGGGGGGGGGGGGGGGGGGGGGGGGGGGGGGGGGGGGGGGGGGGGGGGGGGGGGGGGGGGGGGGGGGGGGGGGGGGGGGGGGGGGGGGGGGGGGGGGGGGGGGGGGGGGGGGGGGGGGGGGGGGGGGGGGGGGGGGGGGGGGGGGGGGGGGGGGGGGGGGGGGGGGGGGGGGGGGGGGGGGGGGGGGGGGGGGGGGGGGGGGGGGGGGGGGGGGGGGGGGGGGGGGGGGGGGGGGGGGGGGGGGGGGGGGGGGGGGGGGGGGGGGGGGGGGGGGGGGGGGGGGGGGGGGGGGGGGGGGGGGGGGGGGGGGGGGGGGGGGGGGGGGGGGGGGGGGGGGGGGGGGGGGGGGGGGGGGGGGGGGGGGGGGGGGGGGGGGGGGGGGGGGGGGGGGGGGGGGGGGGGGGGGGGGGGGGGGGGGGGGGGGGGGGGGGGGGGGGGGGGGGGGGGGGGGGGGGGGGGGGGGGGGGGGGGGGGGGGGGGGGGGGGGGGGGGGGGGGGGGGGGGGGGGGGGGGGGGGGGGGGGGGGGGGGGGGGGGGGGGGGGGGGGGGGGGGGGGGGGGGGGGGGGGGGGGGGGGGGGGGGGGGGGGGGGGGGGGGGGGGGGGGGGGGGGGGGGGGGGGGGGGGGGGGGGGGGGGGGGGGGGGGGGGGGGGGGGGGGTGGGGGGGGGGGGGGGGGGGGGGGGGGGGGGGGGGGGGGGGGGGGGGGGGGGGGGGGGGGGGGGGGGGGGGGGGGGGGGGGGGGGGGGGGGGGGGGGGGGGGGGGGGGGGGGGGGGGGGGGGGGGGGGGGGGGGGGGGGGGGGGGGGGGGGGGGGGGGGGGGGGGGGGGGGGGGGGGGGGTGGGGGGGGGGGGGGGGGGGGGGGGGGGGGGGGGGGGGGGGGGGGGGGGGGGGGGGGGGGGGGGGGGGGGGGGGGGGGGGGGGGGGGGGGGGGGGGGGGGGGGGGGGGGGGGGGGGGGGGGGGGGGGGGGGGGGGGGGGGGGGGGGGGGGGGGGGGGGGGGGGGGGGGGGGGGGGGGGGGGGTGGGGGGGGGGGGGGGGGGGGGGGGGGGGGGGGGGGGGGGGGGGGGGGGGGGGGGGGGGGGGGGGGGGGGGGGGGGGGGGGGGGGGGGGGGGGGGGGGGGGGGGGGGGGGGGGGGGGGGGGGGGGGGGGGGGGGGGGGGGGGGGGGGGGGGGGGGGGGGGGGGGGGGGGGGGGGGGGGGGGGGGGGGGGGGGGGGGGGGGGGG